>VDFB02373365.1:126701572-126715856 GCA_007258455.2 Sequoia sempervirens
TTATTTGTTGGTTGCAGGATTGCAGGTACATGACACCGACTCCACCTGGTTACTCAGGTCTGAGCGTGTCAAGACTCAACGGAAATGTTGATTGGGAGGTAGTAACATGGTTTATCCTAGTCTAGTCTTAAACCCAGTCACAGTATATCGTCAGTTTTAGTTTGGAGTCTTTGGTGGTCTTGTTTGTCCCTGATTGGATTAATTGTTTTGAAAGGAAAATTTTGTCAATTTAATGATAGTTTGTTATTCTTTAATTTACTGTTTATTTAAATTAATTTTAAATGTTAAAAATAAGTTTTACATTTTATTTAATTAATTAATTAGTTTGTTTGGTTAAGTAATTTAATCATTGAGATTAAATTCATTTAATTAAATAAATTAATTAATTGAATTAAAATTGCTTTAATTGTGTGAATAGATTTAAATTTAAAATTAATTGTTATGTGGGTAATGGTATTTTAATTGTTAGATAAATAAATTAAATGAGGAGAAAGGGAAATTTGTATTTTGAAATTTGAAAATTGTAAATTCTTTAAAATGCATGAATTTTTGATAAGGAAGAAAGAAAAGATTTATCCAGGAGGTGGTTAGAAGATATTTTCTTCTCGACATGTGTGGCAGTGGAATTAATTGCTTCTTGTTGAGGATTTTCTCAGATGTTATCTGGGATTTGGGAAAAAGAGAAGATTACTTCTTCACGGGAAATGAAAGAATAGTGTTCTATTAAAAAAAATATTTGTTTGAGTAAATTTGTGAATTTCGCTTTGGGATTTGCTGTATATTTCTGGAAGATCTCTTTCGGCTGGTTTTAGCATCTTTCTGGATTTTTTGTTCTGGAGAAGCTTTGAAGGATTGCACACAACATGCAGCAAAGTTTCTCTTCTACAGACAGTTTTCAAGCTACAGGAAACAGGTTTTTCACTGTTATTTATTTGATTAATCCTTTTGAAAAGTTTGTTTGTGAATAAGAATTAGTATTGAAAAGTTTTGTTAAAGTTGTTTAAAAATCGTGTTTGCCTGAGGAAATTGTTTGTGTTTAAATTTATGTTCTTCTCGGCAATTAATCTGTTGAGAATTTGTTATTTCCTTATTAAAAGCTTCTTGTAGGAAACAATTTGAATTAAAATTTGTGAAGGAAATCATTTGTTTGGGGAAATGACAATTGAAACCTCTGGGGATAAATTAGAATTTGATTGGAAATTTTTGTGCGTATTTTCCATTGTAAAACCCTGTTGAAATTTCTCAATCTCCCCATTACAAACCCTGTTGAAAATATATGCATTATTTTAGTAATCTTTTATTCAATTAGTTGTGAATTTATATATTCATATATAAATTGGATTGAGGAAATTTTATATTCTAAAAAAATAAATAGAGAAATCGCCGTACAGGCGGATTTGTGATTTGTATTTAAAAAAAAAAAACGGAATAAATGAAATTGCCGTCCGTTTTTATTCTATATAAATTTATTTTTGTTTTAATTTAGAAAATACATATTAAAACAGTGAGAGCCGAAGCACTCTAGGCGGGGCTACCTGCGGCCAACCCCGCAGGGGGACGACAGTGAGGGATGAGCCCAGCACTGCCCTCACAGGCAGCGCTCGGCTCAGCCGCCCACGGCCGAGCCTTGTGGGGCGGGCTACGAAGGCAACCCTACCCACGGCGCGACCTGTGCAAGGTTAGGGCATAAAGCCTTAACTTCTATTTTTTAAAAAGCCATGCGAATTTTGATTTATATGTTTTAATTTAATATATTTAGCATTAATAATTATAATTTATATAATTATTTAATGTTAAGAAAATTTAGAAAAATATTTATGATAATAAGGGAATATTTAAAAATAGTTTATTGAATATTTAGATATAAATATTTAATAATCAATTTATTATAACAAAGTTATTTGTGCTTAGATTAAACTGTTATTCTTGAGTTTATATAGTTTTCATTATAATATGTGGTTATGAAATTGAGCAAATTATAGATTTGTTTTTTGTATTGAATGGAAGTTGAATTAAATCCTAGAAGATTAATTTTATACCTCAAATTATTGCTTGACTAGATTTAGTAAATCCTAATGTAGATTCCCAATGTTTCGATTTGCTTTAAATTGTGTTTCTTTTATTGGGGAAATAGGGAATGTTTTAGATGTACAAGTCTTCCAGACAAGTTGTATAACGTGGGAGTTGTTATTGTTTAAATAGAATTCTTGTGTTGACTAAGGTTGTGTACATGGTTTTGCATGGCATTTAGACACCTGGATTTATGAACATAGACTTGATGTTCGTTATGAAATGTGTAGAAATATATGTTGAATTCTTGTGCACCTTGTTTACCTTAGTTAGGGAACTTAGATTCCTTATGTTATCTTTAGGGGAGTGGCTCTGTGTGAGGGCCGGCACACAAAGTGGTGCCTGGGTAACTCATGAAGAGTTAGTAAGTCAGTGGAAACTAAAACAAAACATTAGTTAGCTTAAAATATTTAATTAGATTAATATGCCTCGCTTATAGACTCAAGAGCTAGTTCAGTCTTGAGATTAAGTTGACAAGGCCTAGAATGGAAAATCGATATCTTGTTACTTTAAAAGATATTCGATTCCGCAATAGTTTGCATGTGGGGCTGGGTTTCGTAAGAGGTTACCAAGGTAACCCAAGTTGGGGGCCGGAACCTAGGAAGAAACACCAGGGTAACCTATGCAACATTGTGATGACACTCCACCTAAAATAACAGATTACCTTGTGAACTTAGCATATTTGATTATCCTAAATCTGGAAGCAGTGTAACCATCAGTTAAGTATGTACTTGTGTCTAGGGTTTGTAGGTTATGTCTAGGTAACCTTATTACTATCTCCTAGCACGAGGGGTGGACCTATGGGTACCACATGGTTGGGTGGAATGTGCACCTTACTCCGTTGGGTCCCCAATTTATGATCATGGCAACAAGAGCTTCATGGATGGAGAGCTTGTATTTGGATATATATGTACTTCCTTTATTGTATCATTGGAAATCTTGTATTTGAAACATCCATCAATTGTTATAAGGTGAATATTTGAAATATGTAATTGTAATCTATTATTTAATCTACCTCATCTGAAGAATGAGTATTGTAATGTCATTTCAAATGCAATGTAAGAATCTTATTTGTACTTTATACTATCATGAATGGAATTCAAATGTTATGCAATGTTTACTTTTAAGTTTATGTTAATTAAATACATGCAATGCTAAATACTAAAGTCATCTATGGAATCTCAAGTAGTGTGACGTCGCGTAACTTAGAGAATGTATGCAACTAATAAAGTTAATATTAATACTTTAAAAAAAAAATTATTTCACTTTCGTAGACAATTGCAACATTCCTTAGGTTACAAGACGGGGCATTACAATTTGGCCAAGGTAATTACTTTTTTATGAAAAAAGTCTGGGCTCACTCAGTTACCTCAAGTCCAAAATTGAGGATACACAATAGGAATGGCTTTAAGTATTTCTTCTTGAGGGAATCATTCATAAATCTCTGAGGAAAGACATTTTGCAATATCCTTTAAACTGACACTAACATATTTAACAATGTCATTAAAAGCTTCCTTTGTAATAGGTACTTCTCTGGTAGAGCGCCTGACCATCGTACAATAGTGCATTGATATCTCAAATCCATGTACAAAGACACGTAATTGTCTGCTTGCATTAAATTGTAAATAATTTTTAGGATTATTCAAATCTGTAATTAATTGCCATCTTACAAAATATCGACCTTGAAATGGTAAATCTATTAGCTCTAGATATAGATTATCGACTTGGTCATGCATACCATTCTACATAGTTTAGTATATTCATAGATATACATAGTTCTATCTTGGGCTTTCTTGACAAGATTGTTCATTTCATCCAACATGGGAAGAAGACCAACTAAAGTCAAGAGTGTCTATATCGCTTAACCTATGTAAGAGGTCAAGAGCTTTGTCTATTATGTTGTGATGTTCATACATTACTCCAATCAAGGATCAATATTCTGAAAAAACTCATTGCGCTAGTCCATGCAAGGAGATCCATCTAGTATCAACATCCTTAAGAAGCTTGTTTCCTCTTGTTATTCCCTCAACAAAATTTTGAAATTCCATAAATTGTTTGGGACTTCGAAAAAAGTATGCGTATAGTTCGCAGACTAGATTTTCAACTTTTGATATTGTAGGAAACTTGCTTACGATTCTAAATGCTAAATTCATTATTTAGGCCATCCAGTGAATTCCAATAATGTATGGTGAACGAGTAGTTAGTAACTTTACGCAAAGACCACTCCTGCGACCTTGCATTACTGTAGCTCCATTAGCCCCTACACACACCAACTTTTTGCCAATTGTCAAGTCATCCATACCTCCAATTTCATTCAAAGATTTCTTATTTAGTTCAAATAGATTTTGTGATGTTGAAGTGTCCTTCATTTTATGAACACAGAGAAGATGAGGTTGGTGGACATGTTGGTGTATATTATACACATGCATACATACCCAAGAAGTATTATCTACCGCAGTAACTTCATCTAAAGATAATGCAATGAAGTTTGATTCTTTTATTTTCTCATGTAAATTTTGTTTTTCCACCTCAACAAGACAACTTTCCCATTCCCAGCCAACGTTTATTGACCAATGTGTGCTAGGAAAGTGAGGAACACCCAAGAAAAGATAATAAGTTATTATATTGTGGGTAGTCTGTCAAGGATGCCCTCTGGACAAAATATGAAAAATAACACTCCTTTGAACATTTTTTGCTAGTTGTGTTGTTACCATTACCTTTCCAAATTGAGCTTCAATTAATCCTCCACATGCAACAAGCTTCACCATTCTTTGCATATGCTCATCATATTCCAGGGCATACTTAACATGAAGACATTTTTCCTTTGATTTCCATCTTACTACTGATTTTTCCTTTCCATATATGATTTATTTTTCATAAACTTTATCGATATGATTTTCTATAGTGTAAAGCTTTAGCTGCAACTTCTTGTCTCTTTTACATTTCCAACTACAAATCTTACACTTGCATTCTATTGGAGGTTCACCTTTGTTTGCATTCTCCACTAGTTTAATGAATGGGTGCTTTGACACCCAATCAATCTAAAAATTCCTTTTCATTTCCCATTCACGCACCATTTTGGATTTGGATTTTCTTTTCTTGCTACCAACATCATCTATGATGCCAAAATTTTCATCCAATTCAATTATCTCATTCTAGCTAACCAGGGTATCCCTTGGAACATCTTCTACGACAATGCTATCCTCATCTTACTTAATTAACTCAATCCAACCTTCCAATGAGGTATTGTCAATGCCTTCTTCGTTAATATTTGGTGCAAGAGTTGATGATGTAGCTCCATCTTGATCTGATGGATCATAAACATTGCCAATTCGAAAGTAAGACTTTATGGTAACTATTTTTTTGGTATTTTGATGGCCTCCCAGTCCCTTCACCACCTTGAGGAGTCTTACCCTTGTTGCACTTGTTGCTTGACATATTGATCTCTCACTTTGAATAAAAGCTGGAAAAAATGTCTTGGTTTAAGGACATAGAATATAGATGGACCATTCCCTACTCAATATCATCTTTAAGATTGAAGCAAGAATGAAAAAAAGCTAAAAAATTCTCATAACACTATGAATAAATGATCACTTACCTTTATGTTTTCACTGACTTGCTATTCGTTAATGCAGGAATGCCTATGTTGTAATTTTGTAATTTGCCTACGATCAAGGTTCAAAGTCCAACTTTTGAATTGAGAGCTCAAAAGTTTAGAACTGAACAAAATATGTATGAATAAATCAAAGTTTCGATTGTACTTATATCAATCCATATTTGGTGAATTCCGCAAAAAATTTAAATGGTATAGTAAAAATTTGGCGAATCTTGCATGATTATACAACAATACATTTAAGTGTTGGGCGAATCAAACCTTGATGGAACACATACCTTATAATTTTCAAGGCAATTATGGCCCTACGATTAACATGGAGGTGTCATGGTAATTTGTGAAATGTGTCCTTAAACGTAATTATTTTTTAATGTTATTGGTGAAATGGGTCTTAATAAGCAATTATTTGTAAATTTTAATTAGTGAAATGGGTCCTCACATGCAACTTCAACATTTAATGATGTTGGCAAAATGTGTCCTAATACACAATGTTGTTTTGATAATATTGGCGAATATGTGTGTAATTTAATACATGCTTCCAAGATTCTAGGAAAAAATATTAATCAGTCCATTTGAAATGTGTAGTTTGTTATGGCGAGAATATTACTTACATATATGCCTCAAAAAATAAATTGATGGTGAATGGAAATGTATTGGACTAATAATTCATAAAATTTGAGCGATTTGGCCACCTTGTTGGTTGCGACTTATTTGCCAATTTCAACTTGGTTGATATGTACTATTCACCAATTGATGAAGATTCGCCACTAAAACATCCATGTTTCCCTTTCTCTACCCCTCGATATATATCACTTCCTATCTCTATCTTTATATTTCTATCTCTCCCTCTCTCATTCTCTCCCTATCTCTCCCAATCTATATATTTATCTCTTCCATATCTATCTATCCCTTTTTCCTCTCTCTCTCTCTCTCTCCCATATCCCTATCTCCATCTCCATCTCCATTTCCATCTCCATCTCTATCCTTCCTCTCTATCTCTATCTCCTTATCTCTCTTTCCCTCTCCTGTCACCCCCTCTATCTCTCCATATTTCCTATCCCCATATCTCCCTCTCTCTCCCTCTCTCCTATTCTGGAAACATGACATGAGGTGTATTGCTAATGGATCCTTATTATCTTCTTGATTTAGAGGTTTATTTTAGTTGTGTTTTTATCCTTAAGTGAATTCATAGTTGATTTGAGCTATCACTTCTTCATTGATACCTTTGTTTACAAACAATGTTTTTATTTTTGATTTAGACTCTCATGACACAGGCCATGTAAAACAGTTAAAATTCCCTAGATGCAGGCCTTCCACTTCTTTTGTTGCTTTTATTTTTAATTTGTGTGATTCTTCTGATTTACTTAGGGTGTTTTGTGTTTTAATTTAGGTTGTTTTGTTGTGTTTATTTTGTTTTTTATTTGAAGATATTTTATAATTTTAGTTTTTAAAATATATGTGCATGTTTAGTTTTTTATATAGAGTAATTATATGAGAATGTTTGTGAAGCTTAATTAAGAGTTAACATTTTATTTTATTTATAATTTATTTAATTATTTTTCAAATTTTTAGTTGTTTATATATATTGCAATTTGAGTACTATTTAATATATACTAAAGAATATATTAATAATAGTTTACTAGTTTTATTTTTATATTTGTAAAGGGAATAAATATATTTTTCTAGATAAAATCATTTTATGGTAATTAATTAAATAGCATAGATAAATAAGTTTGATTTAGAGTAATGAATTGGAATTGATAAATATTAAATTTAATGAGAAAGAAAGAATGAAATAAAGTAAAATGTTATACTTATCAAAAATATAATCATATAGAAGTATTATGAGTTAGAAGTTTATTCACCAAATGTTCTACCAGAATTTTAGGGTTTGACTCTAACATAAATCCCAAAAGAATTTCATATTTTGTTCTATATAGATCACTTCATTGAGCATGAAATTGATCTTTGTGGTCTTGATTAAAACCTACACATGAACCTAATCTAAAACTCATGGATATGATATAGTAAATATACATTGTTAGAATTATCTCACCTTGATATCACTATCTAAAATGCATAAGGACAAGTCATGTTTAATAGCACCTTTGGGAATCTATTGAATTACAAATATCAAGTTCTTGGTCCCTCTATTAGACCAACTTTGCAACTCACGAGGTGAAATGATGATCCACATGCATGAAGCAAGCATGTAGTGGTCGAAGATGATGTGTTATGATATGAATTTTTCTACTAAATTATTTTTTATTCTCCTAAAATATCAGTAAGATGTGCTCAATACGAGATTTTCTAAGATGTTGTTAATCATCTCCAACACCATAGTCCTTGAAATTTTTCAAATGAGTGAGCAGATATTTGCAAAACACAACAACCAAGCAACAATTAGCATAATACATGTGCTAAGCCACTTTATAATGGCTAGTGAAGTGGTTGGCAAGGAAAAAATTCTAAATTTTACATTTTTAAAGTTATGGGATCATATGCACAACTATAAAAAGAAATGTCCCAAGTTAATTCTACACCTACAAATCTAATCTAGGGTGATGCTTTATCAAGGGGGACCATAACATAAAAGCAAAAGAGTATGGATATGCAATTTTTGATCATTACATTTTACCATACTTTGATATTGTACATGTGAACTAATAATAGATGAATGCATATCCAAATTAAACAAGCAATCAAACATGTAAATTAAATATTTTTAAACACTCAAAAGGACATTAGATATGTGTAGAGTAATGATCATTCTCCAATTATTCTCCCAACCCGATTGGCTCATAAACCTATAAAATAAAAATATCCGTGTAATTTAAAATAAGCATAAACTACAATTTTTGAAAGTAAATATCCTTGAAAGTAGTAAAAAGTAGAAAGAAGTGTAAAGGGATTTTTTCGACAAAAATGATAAAAGCTCAATTATATGGAAAAGAATTTAACTAAGTGGATAAGATGCAAAATACTATAATGAACATGGAAGAAAGATTTGAGTGTGTATGGATAGTTTGATGAATACTTCCCTCGAGGTGGGAATGTGTGTGACCTTGTTAATATACAACACAACTCACAAAGAAATATTAGTGATATATTGTCTCCACCCCACCTTTAATAATTCCATATAGTGAGAGTAGAATAAAGAGATTTGTAAAACAAAGAAAATATTTTCCCTTGAAGTTGACCATTGATCTATGTGATACCATAGTAGTGTACTTGTGCAACCCTAAATTCCTTGATTAGGAGCCACTATACAAGTAGCCAAATCATATTTTGCATATAGATCGACCTTATGTTTGTACAAAGTATACATGCTAGTGATTTCTATTTATTTGACTATCTTCTTTACAAGTGTAGGCGTATTATTTGAATGCTCATAGGTAATGCCACAACAATAACTAATTTGGGAATTGCATTATGCTAAGATGGAAAAGAAATTACAGTATTGTTTAATGGAGAAAATTTATGGTTTACCATATGAATAAACAGATGATAAACCATTAATGTTTTCTCCTATTAAAGTACTCAATTATGAGGGGCTAAAATTCCTAAATAACAATCAAAAATCAATCCCTAGCTATTATAGCAACTATGAGGAAGTTTTAGAGCTCAAAGTGATGTGTACCTTGCTGTAAGGAAAGGCTATTTTTAGGGCATAAAGGACTCATTCGCCTTTAGTGGAGAATGGGTCCCTAATGAGATTTCTAAAACTAAGATCTAGGTTATGTTCCTTGATTCTTGCACTCTTAGATCTCGGTTGTCAACTCCTCAAAACACAGCCAACAAATTGCATGGCCTTCTTTGTGTTCTTGCTCTATGAATTGACAATTTTGCAACTTGACAACTGACAATTTTGCTTCAATCTTCTTCTCCACTTGATCTTCAACGCACGTAAATATACACACACATTCAAGAGAAGAAAAATCGGTGATTGTTAGTGAATAGGAATTTTTCTTGGTCAAACCGTTGTAGGTAATTAAACGAATGATGAAATAATGAGAGTGAAGTATGAAACATGAAACTTGATGTGATGATACCTTGGAAGTTGTCTTGGAGTATAAATTTGCAAACTAACATGAAGTGGCCATGAAGAATATAGATCTTGATCTCAAATATGATGTGAAACAATGCTTGCAAGATGGATCTCCAATGCTACCTCAACTATCTTAGCTCAGCAACATGTATGAATGCACTATGCCTTTGACATGATGAAATGATCTTGAATTGTTGCGATAAGCTCTTGATAATATGCCTTTGAATGTCTTTAGAATGCTCTTGTGATGTTCTAATGCTTGAAAAAATGAATGCTTAGGCCTCTTGTAAACTTTCTAGGAGAAACAATGTGAATTAACCCCATATTTCTACTAAATCTAGACATAACCCCAAAATCCAAATAATTCAAGTTGACCTCAAATCTAGCATTGATAATCATTAAAATCTTGCTAGAATTAAATTAAAAAAGGGGGGTCCTATTAAGGGAGGACCCATTCGCCCCCTAGGGCGAATGGGTTCTAGCACAACTTCCTAGGACCATGCCTCAAGGGGTTGAAAGTACATCAAAAACCCATTTCAAAAATGCATAGAAAGGGGTATCCTATTTGGAGAGCACCCATTCGCCCTTAGTGGTGAATGAGTCCTAGCACCATTTTCTAGGACCTTGAATTTTCCAAATTAAATGTTATGCAATTTTATTTATGGGTTTTGGGATGGATCTCTCAGAAAATGCAATTAAGAAGGTTTGAATTTAAATTAAAGGGGCCCATTAGGCTCAATTAATTAATAAAACCCTAGATAAGTGTGAAAGTGTGTTACAACACTTTACAACACCTTAAATAAGGTACAATTTAAGTACATTTAGTTAAAAAGGGCCCTAGATTAATGTGAACGTGTACAACACATTACAACACTAAACCAAAGCACTATTAAGTTAATGATATATCAATTATTCCAAATTAAGTGAGGAAAAAGAGTTACTTTTTCTCTCACTACAGTTACCAAAATCCTAGCAATCTTGCAATAGAAATGTAACTAGCCTTACATGTACATAGCCATTGAGTGCCAAATTAAGTCCTAGGGTAAAAGTACAAACTCATGTTAGACTTTATAAAGGAAATGGCTGATGCAAATATAAATTTTCAACTTTGACTACATAAAAGTGGCCTTTTATGTTTTAAATTTCAAAATGATGTAAACTAATGAAATGTAGAACTCTTGATGAATTTTATGTGTAATGTTTATTTTTTTTGAAAAATGGTTTGATATTTTTTTATAAATTTTGAGAGTATGAAATTCTAAAAATTTCAAAAAAAAAATTAGGTCAATGGGACATCACATAAAAAAAGGAAATAACTTTTTTCCTTGATTTTTTCCCCAAATATGTAAGTTCAATATCTTTTTGATAAATTTTTTTTTGTAATAACATTTTAAAGTCAAACTTCACCAAAACATCATAATTTTCATGGGATGTCAACTTTTATCTATTTTTTTAATGTTAAAAAAAACAAATTATACCCTTTTGTAGAGGATTCTCTCCTCTAGTGCACCATATATTTTTATTTTTATTTTTAAATGTTTTAAATTTTTTTTAAATTTCTAACCAATCTCATGTTTTATTATAAAAACCTACTTACAATAATTTTTTAAAAAAACGTAATAAAACTATCAAAATATCATTTTATTGAATTTATCCCAAAAGAGGGGTTAAGTTGTCACATAAGTAGCCACATAGATAATTTTAATTGAAAGGGTGTCAACTGAAACTTTACACATAAATCAACTGCGATTCATATTTTTAAAGGGAAAAAAGTTATTTTATAATTTTGAGTGAAAGGGTTTCGCTTGAAACTGTATATGTCACCTATATGCCACATGGTTTTGGGAAAAATTATTTCACATGAAACTGTTTAGGGAGAAATTTCTTTGCTAGAAACCATTTTTTTGGATTAAAGTGTGACACAAATCTATGCTTTAAAACCCCTTACATACCTTGTCACAACACTAAGAGTGTAAGGAAGATGTTGGGACTTTAAACTCCTTTGATGGGCTTTAAAGTTCTTTATAGTTCTATAAGACACAATATTTTTTAAACATGTCTCAGGTTCCAACTAATGGTACCACTTAACATATAATGCACCATGAACCTTGGAGACACATACATAAAATAGGAAATTGATAAAGAACAACACTTTCTACAACATATTCTAGATATCTAATAGCAAGTGCAAGAGATTATTTTGTGCTAGCAATGTAAATACAAAGTGTGCACGATGTCACCCATCATACACTACATACCTTTTAGTTAGGCATTTTTTTGGCTACATATTTAAGAATAATGTATTGAGGGTTTGACCTATAAGATCAAGCCACTACACTATGGTCCTTGCACCATTTTTCATGCAACTAGAGAACAAAATTTCACCCTTGATCTTTCGTGATACTTGGTCTTACACCTAGTATTCAACATGAAATCATTGAAACCATACTTTCCTCCACTTCTAAAACTTGGTTACTCTTAACATCCTACAAACTTGGATCTTGGTCATGTTCATCCAACTATAAAGAATGAGATAATTGACACCATGATGACTCATACTCACATGTGAGTGAACATCAACTATTCTACATAATTAATAATGAGCAATATGTAAATCAAGCTAAATAATACACCTTTCATGAATTGAGTGTGTAGTTTCCTCAACTCACTGTTGGTGTAATGGAATCATCACTCCTTAGATGGGTATGAATGATCTAAGAATAGCCTCATGCATCTTATAAAATAACATCTTTTACGAAATAATTTACTTGTATATCCACATACAATATTATCCTTATGTAATTACATATAATTCTTGTGCACCACCATAAAATATTATTCACATGCATCTTGTGGCCTTGCACATGGATGCACACATTTTGGTGTCTAGTTAGATTGGATACATGTGTTGAACATGTAGCATCCACATCCACATGTTATAATTCTATATGTGTATGTCACCCTCTAGCCCTTGCGTTGTAGTACACAAGAAACCAACTGGCGCCATACACATTTGACACATCACAACATCCATGCATGTCCCTATAATAAAACTTGATCTATATGAGTTTAATATATATTATCACCCTATTAACATGGTTACTACACTATACATGCATGCCACTTGTGAACATATTTGTGAAGCCTATTTGGTGATGTACTTGTATAAATAATTGTATTGTATGAAGCACAAGAAGAGAAGAGCCAACCGATATTTATGTTGCATATTTTTATTGTACATGTATTCTCTTACTTTAATGTAATAGTCACATTTCCTTTTGTGTCTTCAAATGTGGATTTGGAATTTAGCCTCGAGGTACAATTTACATATTTGGTGAACTTATGAATCACCATTTGAAGCTAACTTGTTCGTTCACCCTTTGACCCACCTAGGAATTAGCTCATAACATGTGTGGGATAAATAATTTTATTCTAATAAATAACATATGAGGTGACACACATAGAAAATGCACCCAATCTAATACTGAATAATACCTAATACATATATCAAAAAGTGATTTTTGAACACCTAGGATGGTGTGCTTTAATATAAATATTGGTAGATTCCTTTGGCTCTCCAAAATACTAAACTCTAAACATGCTCAATAAGAATTCCCTAGGACATCATTGATGATCTCCAAAAATATAGTTCTTGATGATTTTCAAATGAGTGTCTTGAATTACAACCACCAAGCACACAAATCAACATAAAATGCACTAAGTTGGCCCAAAATAGCTAATGAAGTGGTTGATAATGCAAAATTTTTGAATTTTAAATTTTAAAAGTTGAAGGATTAGATCTACAATAACATAATGACCTAGGTCAAGCTTTCACCCATAGATCTAATCTAGGGTGATGAATGAGAAGTCTTGAGATAGCATCAATTTTTAGGGATTAGTGATAAAAAGGATCAAGATGTGTGATGCATCAGTTGAAAATTTACACAAAAAAATTCCACTTGTAAGTTAATTTTTGCTTTAAGGACACTCTAATCAAAGAAATTCCAAAACTTACGGGAAAATTGCAAGGTATACAATTTTCACCATTACAATATTTTATGAATAATGGCTCATAAGACCCTATCTCTCATGAAATTATATTAGTATTAGTTCACATCAACCCATCTCTCATGAATTTCTATTAGTAGTAGTTCACATCAACCCAACTCTCATGATCATGAACAATCCACTTAATACTCATGATCATTAATGACCCACTCAAAACTCATTGCATTTAGGTGATGCTCATACTTTAGTAAAACACCAAGAACTCTAGAATGCCATCCATCTTGGCATTACTTTGGCTCAAGCATGCCTAACTATTAATTTTCATCGACAATCAAGTATAGTTAACCATTTCCCCCAACAATCAAGCCCATTTCCCCTTTCAATCAAACTCATTTAGTTGGTTATCCTAATAATCAAGGTAAAATTTTAAATAACTAGCATGTTGTTTATTATTGAGGCATCTAAAGCCCCAAATTTAATAAATGTGTTTGTTATTTACTTTG
The DNA here is from genome assembly GCA_007258455.2 of Sequoia sempervirens. Taxonomy (NCBI): domain Eukaryota; kingdom Viridiplantae; phylum Streptophyta; class Pinopsida; order Cupressales; family Cupressaceae; genus Sequoia; species Sequoia sempervirens. The sequence goes on from VDFB02373365.1 coordinate 126,715,815, forward strand.
GAGCCATAAATAAGCTCACTTAACAAGTTTTCCTCACTATTA
>VDFB02373365.1:126715956-126740280 GCA_007258455.2 Sequoia sempervirens
TATCACCATGGTGATTATCTAATTTTGGAGGCCCCAATCAATTAGGTAATATGAGATATTTGGGTAAATATGCCTAGATTCTAAAACCTAAAGTTGGGATTGCAAGTTGTTGAATTATTTTGTGAGCTCATTATTGATCTTGAGTTTCCCTTTAATAATTGTGGAAAGGTTAGTCATTTGGAGTGACACATTAACACACAATATTTTTAGTTCAACCTCTAAATGATTAATATATTGGGAGAAGGCAACTAGACATTGATACTTACAAAGGAAATTAATGATAATAAGTTGATGGGAAGTGTTAGTAATCGCAATATCTAGAGTAGGAGAGCCAAAGAAAGTTGCTTTCCATGGCCAAGAAAAGTAAAAAAGGGCAAGTAGGGATAATATAAGTGAATACAAAAGTATGTAGGAAAGACAAAAACAATGAAGGATGAACTTAACCTTCATTCATAATGGGAAAGAAGGGGCGAATAAATGTATTTGAGGTAATTCCTCACAAAAAAATTGGCATGGAGAAGCATTGGTGCAATAAGTTGGGATTATACATTAGCTTTAGATTTCTAAATAAGAAGGCTGAGTTTATTCCACTTAATATAATTGAATTTATAGCTCTAGAAGGTGTTGAGAAAGAGGTTAAAAAGGCATGAGTTACTTGTGAATATCTTTGAAAGGGAAGGATACAAAGCTACACCCATTTGGCCATCTCCAGTCTTTGAGGAAATTGGAGTGACAACAAGTGAAAAGTAAAATTGAAAGATTAGGAGGGATGAGCTTTAGGAGGTCAAGAATTCTTAATTCATCTTGGAATAAGAGGATAAATTAGAGCTTGAGTTTTCATCATGATTTGTACCATCCCACAAATCTTGAAAAGCTTGCATATCTTTTTTGAATAGGCATTTACCTTTGAATTTGGGAATGACACCTAATGGGTTTTGATCTAGCTACATCAATTGGTTCCACCAAATATGGGAGGTGAAGGTATCTCATTTAATGAATAGAACCACTACCTACAAACCACAAATGTATTTAGAATGTAATATGCCTCCCAAACAACAAATATTCCCCATGTAGATAATTTATCCTTTCTAATGCATAACCTTGTCAATTTTTATTTACAAGTTGTTCATTATCTTGTTTCTAGAAAAAATGTGTTTCTTTTAAAAATTTACCTAATTTAAATATATTAGAAATAGTTAATGACATTATTGGATATTAATATTAACTATATTAATATCCTCAAAATTGATTGTAAATTTAATGTTGGGGTAAATATCAACAAGTTGGCATGTCAAAGTTTAGATTATAAATTAATGTTAGGGAATATAATTAAGACCAATATTAAAGAGCTTAGATATGTTATTATCACATGCATACTATATTATATGGAAAATGGTGAATATATTGCCAAGGTGATAATTCCAATGAGCTAACCAAACAATTCAAAATGAAAAGCACTTGATCTTTTATTTAATTTATTGCATGATTGAGATGTTATAGTCTTACAATTTTTCTCATTGATACATATATAGGAAGGGAGTACTTGAAATTTTTGAAACAAAATTATTGATAATGCAATATTATAATTCTTTTCTATTCATTATCAAAAATTTATATCTAAGAAAAATTTATATAAAATATAAAAGTAGGCATGATCTAATGTCGAACATGTTAGACAATAGTTAAAAATCCTCATGAAAATATCCAAAAATAGTTAATAGTTTAAAGTCCTCATGAAAATATCCTTGTCCTCTTACAAGTCAATGCTTTTCCCCAATAAAAAATGGTACAACTTAAATAAGCTTTGGTACCATGCTAGAAAACCAAGATCTTTAAGTGATAATCAAGTTATGCAAGAATCATATTGTATAAAGGGTAAATTTGCATAAGAAATATAAATAATACTACACATGAACACAAAATCATTGTAGGGAAAACCATAAAGGTTAAAAAACTCCACAAGCATTGTTATAATAAGAAAACTTATATATTTTGTCATGGCCCAAGTGCAATTTCTTCATGTGGTTAGTGGCTCAAAATCGGTGTCTTACTTGGGATAATTTATGTAAGTACGGTTTCCAAGGCCCTTCTATGTGTTTTTTGTGTTGTGATTGTGAAGAGAGTGTCTCTCATCTCTTCTTTCAATGTTTCTATGCTAGGGAGATTTGGCATTTCTGGTCGAGGGTGTGGAATACGCCTTGTTGGCATGTTTCCTCATTGGTAGAGTTTGTGGAATGGTGGGGCAAGGCCCCTGTTTCTACTTCCTTTCTTCAAGCTGCTTGGGCTCTTGGCCCATCCTTTATTATCTGGAACTTGTGGTTGGAGAGGAATAGGAAGATTTTTTAGGATGTGTTGTTGATGGCCCCTCACCTATGGTGGAAAATTTAGCATTCTTTGGGAGAAACTATTGCATCTAAGTGTGATCTGACTGAGCCGGTGGACCCTTGTGATGTTGGTTATTGTAATCGTCTTCATCTTCCTCCTCTGCAATGGCAGCTCATGCGCAACAGATGTAGACATCCTACCCCGAAGGTGAATAGGGAGGGAAGATGGTTCCCTCCTCCTCAAGGAGTCCTAAAAATCAACACGGATGGCTCTTCTCATGGAAATCCTAGTCATGCTGGAATTGGTGGTGTTGGTTGGGATAGCTCTAGAGATGTTCAGTTTATCTTCTTTGTTTATAAGGGTCTTCATACTAATAATTTAATGGAAGCTTAGGCCATTTTATTGGCTGTGGAGCGGGTAAGTCAATTGGGATGGCGAAGGATCATATGTGAGTTTGACTCCCAGGTTGTGGTGAACTTGTTGAATAGGCGGCATTTAGATAATGTGAGTTGGCAGTTGGATTTGATTGTTGAACAGATTCTCATTCTCTGTGCTTCTCTGGAGTTTATTACTTTCACTCATATTCCTAGAGAATGGAATGGTGTTGTTGATTGTTTGGCTAAATGGGCTTTTGATCATATTCATGATTGGAATTTGGTGGATCGGGGTCAGCTACCCCCATATTTGTCTCAACAATTGGATCACTTGGTGGAGCTTGATAGGGCTATTTAATGCCCTTGCTTTGTAACTTTTTCTTATTTTAATAAATTTTTTACCCCTCCTTGATGTTAAAATAAAACTTATATATTATTATATTATTCAACAGGAACCTAGGGTTTCCACAAATCCTTCATTTTCTTCTTTCTACTGGCCTCACATAAATCCCCTCTCATACATCCCCCATGAATATCAAAGTATTCACCTTATTTAATTTAATCTACCATTGTCCCATATTAGGGATTCCCTAAAATATAGGGTGAAAAGATAAGTAACACTCATTTGGGAGTTTACCAAAAAAAAAAGGCATTATTATTTAATCAATATATAGAGATAACCTTTATATTAATTAAATATTTTTATAATATATATATGTATATATATGTATATATGTGTATATATGTATATATGTGTATATATGTATATATATGTGTGTGTATATGTGTATATATGTATATATATATGTGTGTATATATGTATATATATATATATGTGTATGTATATGTATGTATATATGTATATATAAGTATATATATATATATATATATATATATATATATATATATGTATATGTATATATGTATATATATATGTATATGTATATATGTATATCTATAAGTGCACCAATCTGTGACACAATTTTGGTGCCAAATTGGAAAAATTCGCAAAAAAAGGCCAAAATTGGCCATTTGGCATGTGCCAAATTTAGCGTGCGCCAAATGTAAAAAGTAAAATAAAACCAAAACACGCATTTCAAACCCTCATTTCACTTCAACTCATGGCTTGTCTTGGAGGATTTGAGGTCTACAACTCGTGCTCGTGAAATATCATCTATTATTTGCATCCTTAACTTGTGATTTATCACAAGGATGCCGCCAACACGTCGGAGAGGTTGAAGATTGCGAAGAGGTATGTATTTTTATTCTATTTATTTCAAATTTGATTTAAAATGCATATTGAAATAGGTTTTTATAATAAAACTTTGTTCTAATTCTCAAGGAATGAATCTCCACCTCGAAACATTGAGAATTCACAATCACCCCCTTGCGAAGAGCCTCCTATACAAGAACAACCTGAAACCCCTCCATCAATTCATAGGAATCCTCAAGGAACACAAGAAAGTATTCTAAATCAAATTGAAAACAATAAAGAGACATTCAACAATTAATTGGAAGATTAACCGAGCATGTTGAAACCCACCCTTATAGGAGAGGCATTGTTGAATCATTGAAGTCAATTGTAACTCATGTAGGAGAAATGAGCCAGAAAATAATTTTTTGGTCAAATAAGAGGCATGAAATGAGATAATTTTATGCTAGTGGTTTGTCATATGCAGATGTCAAAAAACAAAAAATTAGCAAAGCCGACTTTTGTGCCCTATTTACAGACCCCAGAACCAATGCACCTTTGTCTCATGCATGCAGGAGGTTCCCCATCCATTGGTGCCACCATGAGTTAATTAAAAATAATTTTTGGGAGCAGTGGTGGATGGTATTTGACAAACCTCCATGCAATAACCATGAGGTACCGCAATACTTTTTGAGGAAACTCTATTGTGAGTTTGTCCTCAATAAAATGCCAAACTATTTTGACATCTTAAACTTTCAGGGTAGAGGTGGGAGCTCCACACATGATAGACCTACTGCACGACGTAATCCACAATTGGCACCAAGACCCTTGGCTAGACCCATGGTGGAGCATGTCATTGTTCCTTCCATTGTTAAGGATAGTGTAGAGGTGGACACGTTAGAGTCGATTGACTCACTCGCCCAAACCATTTTACAGTGTGTGAGGCCTCTAGTAGAGCCTGATGTGGAGGAGACGTGTAGGCCTCAAGCTCCACCCCACCATTGTGGCGCTTGTGGTGTTGTTTGCAGGTACAATTATCAAAGTGCCTGTGATGCAGCTACATAGCCTACATCAGCTGTAGAGGTGATGGCTTTCAAAAATGATTTGTTGAATGATACATTCGACATTGACACTCAGGTAAAATTCAACAAGTTCATTTAATGTTGTTTATTAAATTATATTTTGAAATTTAAGAATAACTAAATTAGTAGAGTTTTGATATGATGAAATTTCAGGGTCAGACTGTTCATGAGACGCACTCCATTCCTACAGACCCTTATTCATTCTTGACGATGAGTCCATAGGTATGCAACTAGTATTAAAGATATTATTATTGCATTTGAACAGTTGAATGTTATATTTGAATGTTTGTCTCATAACATGCTTTGGATTTCAAATAGTTTCCTGGTGGACCTTCGACCTCCACACATCGTGATTCATTTCCTCAAACAACTTTCACTCAGGTAGCCTTTATTCATTAATGGTGTTGTAAAACAATGTTAGCTAGTTTTCGTAATTTTGTGTATACAAATCTAAAAAATTGATGAGAAACACAAACATTGCATTTGTATTCCTTGATCGTGTCACATTATCTTCTCCTAATTCACTTTTTGTTCCTTTATTCCTTCATAATCCCATCCCATTAACATTTAATAGTTCATCCTATTTTCCATAATCCCCTCCTAGCCCATCTCACTAATATCTTCTAGTCCACGTTATGTGTCATTATGCCCTTCTACTCACATCTTATTGTACCCATTATTATTTCACCCTAGATGTTCCATGATCCCCTATGTTCCACTGTATGTTCCTTTATCCATTCTATGTTATACCATCTTTATCCACGTTTCATCCTAGATAACTCTTCTCTATTATTTCTACACACATGTCAAGTTCACACTTTGTGTACTATAGTCAAACCCTAGACACCTCCTAATTCACCCTATATTGCATTATTCCCTACTAATTGCATCTTGTTAACCTCTAATTGTCCACCCTATATTTTGTTATCCCATCCTAGCCCATCACATAAATATATACTAGTCCATAATATGTTCCATTAATCCCTTCTATTTCCATCCCTTTACCCTCTCTTATTTCACCTTATGTTCAATTATCCCCTCTTGGTTTTGTCCCATTATCTTTCCCTAATTCACACTATGTTCCTTTATTCTGTCCTAATCCCATCCCATTAACGTCTAATAGTTCACGCTATATTTTGTTATCCCATCCTAGCCCATCCCATTAATCTATTCTAGTCCATCCCATATTCCATTATCACATTTGACTCCCATCCCATTATACCCTCTATTATTTCACCATATATTCCATTATCCCTTGTTGGTCTTGTCTCTTTATCCCGTCTATGCTATAGCACCTCCATCCAAATTTTATCCTATACACCATTAGAAGAAATAAATTTTCTTCCACTCAGTATTGACCAAAGTTGTCTTCTCCATTACTGTTGCACACCTCAACAACCAACTTCATGTGCTATAGTAAAACCCTAGACACGTCATAATTCATTGTATGTTCCATTTTCCCTTTGAAAGTTGCTAGTAATATAGTAATCCTCACTTCATTCATGTGAACTTCATTGTGGCATTATCACTATGTTGACAACATGCCCTCATTAACATTAGTTCATCAACATATGTAATACGAATCTCAATGAGCACTGAACTTTGGCATTTGCAAGAGTTTGGACTATCCCAATGGACTTAGTACTTTCACCATTATGTGATCTATAAGAACTATATTATAGTCTCAACTAAGGTCAACCATTTACTCTTTCATTTATGACAGTTATAAAGGGACTACCTAAAATTCTTTATATTGATGTTAGATATGTTGTTTCATTTGTAGTTGATGACATTAGACAGCCCTGGTGATGTTGGTGGCATGATGGACCATGGAGTTGTTGTAGCAATAGCTAGTTCTGATCCATTGAGAGAGGTATGCAACAGATTAGTCGATTTGACATTATATTTACTCTTTTATGGTCTATTATAGAAAATTTTCACGATACTTTTATGTAGTTTAATTTTTATCTTGATGGTTGCTACAGGTGGTTGTCACTCTAGATCGTGGATGTGGTAATCCTGTAAATGTGCATGATGACTATATGTATGTGGTAAGTGATTATATTTTGTTATATGTCATTCCACAATTCAATTTCGATGTATTAACATCTTTAGTTTTTATTGTATCAATTGAAGGTCCAAAGTGAAGAGAGGAGGACTAGCGAGTGTGTTTGAAAGACAAGAGAACCAACAGTCACTCCATCCAGCCAAATTTTGAAGGCAGTACGGGATCTATTTCCTTCCCCTAGAGGGAAATGACTATGTATTAGGGTCGTTTGTTGTATGCCTATGTGGCATTTTGGAACATATGTTTTGTATTATTGATATATACATGACATTTTATGTCCATATGGCTCCTTTGTATTAAGCCTGTATGGATTTTTTGGATATATTGTATATACTTTTATCAATATATAGCATTGTATAGCCTTACGACTTTTTTATTAAATAAAATCTTATTTTGCTACTGCCATTCTTGAATGATGTTATCATGTGTATCGTGTAAATTGTATGCTTGAATGTTGTAGACATGGATTTTATTTACATCTAATGCTTAATTAATTATTGTTGATTGCTCAATAAGCCCCATCTAAAGTGTATTGTGTAAATAAGCTTCATTCCTAGTGGTTTGTATCCTTTGGAATGCTTCAATTACTTGTGCCTCACTTATTCACATGTATGCTTCACTTATTCACATGTATACTTCATGTATATTACGTGTATTCATGTGTATGGTTCATGCTTCCAATGCATAGCAGAAAAAATCTTTTGGGGAAAAAATCAAGAAACCAAAAGTATAAGAGTTTTTGAAAAAATTGGGAAAAAAAAGTAAAAAATTGTAGAACAAGAGATAAAAACTATTTGTTTTGAAATTGAAAGTTATTTCCATAGCATATAGAGATATAGAGAGAAAATAAAATAAAGATTTTAACTAATGAATTGTAAAAAATAGATTTTTGTAGTTTATATTCAAATCGTTGATTACATTGCATTGCACATCTTTCAAAGTCAAAGCATTACTTCACATTGCATATGTAGTGCCCCTCCATTCTCATTATGGATGTGCAGGAAGTTTGGCTTTGAAACTTGGAGACGAAGGTAAAATAATAGGGACATTTAAAGGTATGTGCTAATAATGTTAAACAATTGATGTTGTATATTATGAATTTATGGACATATTGATGTGATGAGAGTGTTTTGATTACCTTTGGGGTTTTCACTTGATTCTAAAATATTATTATTGTGTTGATATGTTATTATGATTTTGATTATGATTATGTTTATTGTCATAAAGATGTACTGACTTGTGTTCAAACTTTGTGGTTGCAATATGGGCCATGAGCTTCTGTTAGTGCTTTGGTGAGTATGATGTATATTATCATATTATTATTATTATGCAGAGATTTACTTAGATAGTTAAGTGATGTAGTAGTATGTTTGTTAGGATAAGTGGAAAGGGCGGCATCGTACCATTGGACGTATGAAAGACATACGAACATGAGATACGATTGCTAGAGTTTTTTTCTAGTGTTTCGGCTATTATGCACATGTGCTCTAATTTGTATGTTTGAGTGAATAGGTACTAGGCTACGCCTCCACCTGAATTAGTAGGTCTGAGTGTTTCTTTAATCCTAATGGTGGTTGAGGAGATAACATTTAGGCCCAAGTTATAACCTAACCCTGGCCATGGTTCCCAATTAGGGACAATTGATTTAGTGTGTGACCACCCTTTTCAGGTTGTCATGGGACAATATCTAACCTTTTTTACCCTATGTTTAGAGTGTTGCACTTATGTGAATATTTCTTATGAGATATGTGGTTGTTTGATTTTGTTGTCTAATCTTGGTTTTAGATCCCAACCTGTTGGTGTTAAACCCTGTGGTTAGTTGGGTTGTTATGATTGTGATTAATGTTATTTATGTTTTGATGTGAATGTTTCTTTCATGTAGAGTCACTTCGTGGTTTATGTCTTACTCTAGTTTGTAGATTATTCGGGTGAAGATAAATACTGGATCAATATATTAGTTATTATTTAATTGTTAATATTATTATGATTATATGTATATTACGTTTTATGAAAATAAAGTTATAAATATTAACATATTCTAATGTTATTTATTAAATATTAATGTTTATTAGTAAATATTTAAATATTAATATGTAAGTATATGTTATATTTAGGTTTTGATTTACTATTTTGGTAGAGTGATTATTTTATGGGGGTTTTCTTTATCTCTTGTAATATTTTGAATTTATTTAATGGGAAACCCTAAACAAATGAGTTAATTATGTGAGTTAATTTAATTATTTTATTTATTTTAATTATTTTATTAATGGGTTGAGGATATGTGTTTTAATTTAATATTTTAGTAATTTATTTTATGAGAGGATTTTATTTCTTTGTTTTATTTTGAAACAGAGTCTTTTTGGGGGAAAAGAAAGAAAGTTGTTTTCATTTTTGTTTTTCTTTCTTTTTTGGAATTTAATTAATTTTATTTATGAAAAAAAATAGGGAAAGTGAATTTCACTCTTTTTTTTGGCATGAAATTTTTGAGGATTGAAAAATGAGAGATTTTACATAGTTTTAGGGTAATTTTTCAGGGGTTTTTTGAGAAATTTGGAGTGGTTTTGAAAAAAAAATTGGAATTCAATTTAGATTGGAGGGAAATAGATTTTGCTGGGGGATTCTTCATTTTCTAAGAGTTTTTGCCATGCTTGCAAAGACAAAGAAGCGTGAGAAAGTTGTTGCAATTTAGGGATTTTGAAAGTTAAAGTTTTCGGAGCTCGGCATCAAATTTCTATCATTGCCAAGCGTAGGATTCAGATTGGATTTTGATATCTTTTGTTTAATTTTATTTTTGGTGTGTATAAATAATTTGATTGATTTCTCTCTTTGATTTTTGAAAATAAATATTATATAGTTTTATTTTTGTGTGTGAATAAAATATTTATTTATTCCAGAATAAAAATCAATACATGTTTATTGTCTCAGTTTTCTACCAATAAAATGGTCTGATTGCGTTGCCCATAATTATGTTTTTTACGAACTGGGTTAGTGAGATTTTTAATGAGTTTTTTCATCTCGTTGTCGTTTAAATTCTGTCCAAAAATCTCAAAAACCTAGATTGTATTTTATGAGATATGGTTGAAACACGGAGTTGTTAAGTTGCTCCTCCATGACTGCAAAAACTCTCTTGTTTCTCCCTGTAATTGTAACCAGTCAATGAAAGACTAAGATTTTAGATTTATAAGAATTTCAAAGTGGTTAAATTAATTTAAATTTTAATATTTTATATTTTGGAAAATATCTGGTTGTTGGGTTTCTTATTTTATCATTTGGTTGTAATCGGGTATACCAAAATGAGAGTTTTATGGGAGTCGTCTGTTGTTTTGCATTTTATGAATTTATGATTCATTTTTAGTCAATTTTGTTCACGTTGATAAGTAGTCGACGGTTAAATCTGAAATGGGTATTTTACAGATTTTGATTTCGAGTTGATATGACTATTTTATGGTTGTTTTATGGTTAACAGATTTGACTGTTGTCAAGTGGGAATTAGTTCAGTTCTAAAAGTTGTATTAGAGGGTATAACTTTATTCTTTGATTTTTATTGTATTGTACCATTTTTTGATTGAATGCGTTTACTATTTTCATGTTGGAAATACCTTCATGTTTGTGAGATCTTGTGTTGAAGCTTCTGTATGTGTAAAAATCAATTGTACCAAGGTTGTGCATTGTTGGTCTTGGTTATGAACTGTTAAGTTAAAATTGGTTATCATATTATAAGATTGCGAAAATGATGTAATGTGCTTCATTGTGGTGCTGTGGTATAATGATAAGTTTTTGAGTTTTCTATCTGTTGTGTTATGTGATTGGGTCTTGAAAAGTACCTGAAAGCCTTTGTGGAAGTCCTTGTAATTTTTGGTTGATTCTTATTTTGGTAGTCTCCATTGGATGGCTAGTGTCAACCACTTGTTGTTTCTTTGTTTGCTTGTATGTGGGGCCTAGTGTTATCTCCTAGCACGGAGGGAGTGGGCCTCAAGGTTCCACGTGGTAGGGTGGTATTTCTGAACCATCCATTGGGGTTTAGGTGGTGCAATTCATGCGCAACATGAAGAGTTTTTCCTTTCACTTATTCTATGGTTAAATTTATGTACAGGTGATAGTTCCATGAAAATTGTATTCAATATGTATTATATATATTCCTTTTAGATGAATATATCTTATATGTTGTAGCATTCTTGTAATAAAAATGTAAATAGATTGCAGTAGTCTTGAAGATATATTTATTGTTGTTTATTATGTAATGGAAAGGTTAGCATAAGAATGTTGTATTTATGATACATATAAACTTAATTTAGTAGTAGATGCAATGTCTTTATGTACCTCTTTCATGGTGTTGATTTATGATAGGTTCATATAAGCATAGTATTAAATGATATGTATTTTGTTGTATGAAATTTAATTTACATTCAAATTATTGACTGTATGTGTTTTAGTGTATCAAATGTATTTATATAGGCTTAGTTACTGTAGGTGTATCGTAGTAGCAACGTTAGGGGACCATGGTGGATAGGTGTGTAAATGGGTTATGATTAATGTTACTTTTAGGTCATAATGTGATTATGATATGATGTTAATGTAATGATGTCATTCATATTAGTTTGTTGAGTTGCATTAGTTAGTGTCACTTTAGTTTGAAAAAAAAAATTATTGGTATGATCTTGTATATCTTTTCTGCTATCCACCAGGTCCTTTAGCGGGGCATTACAGCATATCTAATAACCAGATGCTGATAGATGAAAAAAATTTAATTACAATATAGTTTCTACAAATTCAACCTAAGCAGTTATGCAGTTACTTCACATTGCATAACTAATAACTAGGAGCAACTGCCAATTGCATTTTCTTATCATGGCATTCTATGAGACCAGATTTCTTTGAGGTATTTTTTCAAATAGTTCATTTCCTTGTCTATGTTACCACATTGTTCATACATGTCTACCAAAGCATCTTGTCAAACAATTCACTGCCTTGTTGCTATGGCTAAAAGCCTAAAAAAAGTGCTTTCGAACAAGCTATGGATGGTTGGAAAAAATATATCAAAAGCATAATAGTAAGCAATAGCATAGACAAGGAAGTGAACTTTTTGAAAAAATGCATCAAATAAATGTGGTGATGGAATGCCATGACAATCTATAGACAAGGCAGTGAACTATTTGAAAAGATGCCTCAAAGAAATGTGGTCTCAAGGTGATGGAATGCCATGACATCAAATTTATTTTTATTGTCATAGCATTCCATCACCATGAGACCTCATTTTTTTGAGGCATTTTTTCAAAGAGTTCACTTCCTTTTCTATGCTACCACGTTTTTTGGTGCAGGAGCACCATTGAATAAAAGTTGTCAATCCAAGGTTTTGAAGAGTAGGCTTTAGGTTTTGAGGTATTTTGTCTAAAATAAGGTCAATGAGACTGTTTTCTATTGTAATGCATCATTTTAGTTGATAGCTAGATGTTTAGAAGGTCAAGTTTGCAAAAAGTGCAAAATATTGAAAAAAGATGTAAAGTTGCTAAAAAATTGCAAAATTGCATTTTTAGGGAAGGAAAACGGTCATAGCATTTCAAAAGGAAATTGTAGGCGTTAGGACAGTTAGTTTGGAGGGAAAAATCATGAATAAGGTGGAAACCATTGATGTAAGTTGAATTTTTGAAGATTTGGAAGATTGGAACATTAATAATACTCTATTTTTCTCCACTTTTTATGTATTTTCTGAGTTTGCAGTGATTGTACAGCCCGTACAATTGCATAATGTTCTCAATCTATTTTGAATTCATTTTAAGGTGTGATTTGGCCACTTATTGCATTTGATTTGAGCATCCAACAGTGGATTTGGTGTAAGTTTGAGCAAATTCTTTATGACTGGTTTTATACATTGTTTTAAGGGTTTGTAGCCTTTAAAATGTAAACTCGACCCATTCCACTTTTTGTGGCTCTTGTAACTTGTGGAATGGGACTTCAACATCAATAAGCAAGTGAGGGAATGTTGAGAGAGTGCAACAGAGGCCTGAAAATGTGTTGGGCATGAAGCCCTAGAGTGGAAAATTGTGTTTTCCAAGTGGAAAAGAGAGGTTTTGATATGGTAATGAGTGAAATAGGTTGGGGCAGAATTTTTTCTTGTTGAATTGAGTATGTGCAAAGGTTTTTAGACTAGTTTGAGGTGGTGGAAAGTTTCATTGAGGTCTAGAAATGTGATTTCCATTAAAACCCTTGATTTTTGGCTATAAAAGAGGGTTTTGAGTTTAGGTATATTGGAGGGTGGATGTCTGAGAAAAAATTGTGGAATCTTTGGTTTGGTAACCTGTAGAGAGCCACCCAATTGAATTTTGAGTGAAAGGGAAAGTTTAAGGTAGAGTCCCTTAGTAAAAGTGACCTAATTTGAGGCCTAGTTTGTGTGAAAAGCTTGATTTGAGAGAGTTGTATCAAAGTAACCTATTGAGTGGCTATGGTATGTTGTTGAGTACCTTGATGGGTGTTTGAAACCCTGATGGTCTTGATTTGAAAGGACATCACCAAGGAGATATACCCAATTGGCCAATTAGGCCAAATTTTCAAAGCAACTATACTCCAAACTATCTTCCCATCCCAAATAACTATAGATAGTCATTTACCATACCACAAAACCTCCAAATCCATAATCTTTAACCTAAGAACTGCTCCTTTAAGCCCACTTTTACAAAACCCTCATTTTTAGCAAGTTTAGGGTGGGTTTATTGAAAATCCTATTCCCACAACTCATAACACCTTTCCAAAGCATCAAACATGCTTTAAATAACTTGCACATGCTTAAAAGTCCCTCACAAACTGCTGCCCCAAATGATTTCAACCATTTCCACTCTTAAACCACTCAATTTCACCAAAACTCATCAAATTGCCAACTAGGGCATCACACCAAACCATTCAACTCGCCTCCCCTACACTAGAAACCATGCACATATGTTCCCCACCCCTAATTATTCCATTCCACCAAGTTACAGTAGGATACAATGGGTGGAATGGCTAAAAAGTCATTTTTACACACTCAACTACTTGCATTTGACCACTTTTTCCCTAAGCGAGAATTAGTCATCACGGGAAAAGGCCTTTGAAATAGAGCAAACCGATAGAGGTTACTGTAGAGGATCCCAACACAATATCATAGGATTAGACGAGAAGTTTCTAAGTGTCACGGCGTTTAAATACGAGCGTGTTGAAGTTTGCAGTCATTTTGCACTTTGGACCCTTAAGGGATTATGCCGGTTGAATGTAGCTCAGAGTGATTCCACGTGTTTTGGTGTGAAAGAGGACCATGCCTGGCGTAAACGTACCCACCCGAACACGTCAAAATAGTCCGTTTGGTCACACGAGTTGCAAAACGAAAGTTGCACCACTTTGCAACTTTCAACTACTTGCATTTGACCACTTTTTCCCCAAGCGAGAATTTGCCACTACGAGAAAAGACCTCCAAGATAGTGAAAGAAAAGAGAGGTTATTGTAGAAGGGCCCAACACGATCCCATAGGCTTAGACGAGAAGTTTCTAAACGTCACGGTGTTCGAATACGAGCATGCTGAAGTTTGCAGCCATTTTACAATTTGGACTCTTAAGGGATTCTGTCGATTGAATGTAGCTCGGAGTGATTCTGAGTGTTTTAGTGCGAAAGAGGACCATGCCTAGTGTAAACATACCCACCCGGATGCGTCCAAACATTCTGTTTGGTCACATGAGTTGTAGAACGAAAGTTGTACCACTTTACAACTTTTAACTAGCATTTGACAACTTTTTCTGCAAGTGAGAATTCACCACCACGGGAAAAGGCCTCCAAGATAGCAAAAATAAAGAGAGGTTATTGTAGAGGGGCCCAACACAATCCCATAGGCTTAGATGAGAATTTTCTAAGCATGATGGTATTCGAATACAAGCATGTTGAAGTTTGCAGTCATTTTGCACTTTGGACTCTTAAGGGATTCTGTCGGTTGAATGTAGCTCGGAGCGATTTTGCGTGCTTCGGTGCAAAAGAGGACCATGCATAGTGTAAACGTACCCACCCAGATGCGTTGGAATAGTCCATTTGGTCACATGTGGTGATTCCTTGCACTTTGAGATGGAAATCCAAGGTTCCCTCAAGATTGGATATGATGATGCACACTTGTTGTTCTTCAAGCATGACCCATTTGCTTTGATTGGCCTTAGATCGCCATCATTGTAGGAATGAAGCAAATAATTCATTCTTCCCTTGTTTCAGAGCTGATAGTTCCTCTAGACTGACATCCATTCTAATGTTGAATGCATAATTTTTGATGAATGTGTCTACTATTTCTTGGAACTTCTTTATGCTTGGAGGAAGGCGAGAGAATCACTCCATGGCATGGCCAACCAAACTTCTAGGGAATAGCCGCATCAGATAGGTATCATCATATGCGACTTCCATGCAATGAAACTAGAATTCCTTGATGTGATCTTCAGGGTTTCCCGTCCCACGATATTTATCGAATTTGGGGATCTCAAATCCCTTTGGGAACGGTTTCATTACGAGGCTCTTATCAAATGGATAAGGACACAAGTTGTTGGGTGTTTTTATGGTTCTCCTTGATTGTAGATCAAGTATCTATTGTGAGAGTAACTTGATTTGTGTTGCTACATCATTTTGCGGATCAGGGGGTGGGGTGAAGGTGTTTTGCAATGGTTCGATTGTGGGTGGATGGGTGGATTGGTTGGTGTATTGATGGATGGTGCTTGCACATTCTTTTATGCCAAATATGCTTTCCACTGCTATTGTATCAACAATGCTTGTTGTTGGTCTTGTTGTTGTTGTGCTAGTAATGCTTGTTGTTGAGCTTGTTGTTGTTGTTGCACCAACAATGCTTGTTGTTGGGCTGCTTGTTGTTGTTCTTGATATTGATTTAGTGCTTGTTGATATGCTTGTTGTTGGGCTACTTCTTGTTGTGTGAGATACTGTGCTTGTGCTTGTGCTTTCACTTGTGCTTGAGGTTGTGCTTGTTGAGCTTGGTATTGGGCTTGTGCTTGAGCTTGAGCTTGTGCTTGGGCTTGGGCTTGTTGAGCTTGGTACTGGGCTTAAGCTTGTGCTTGGGCAGGTTGTGCAATTTGTGCAGCTTGTGCAGTTTGTTGTTGTTGTTGCTATTGCAATAAGGCTTGGGCTTGTGCAACCTGTTATGCTTCTTGTACTTGTTGTGCAGTGTGAACGGCTTGTGCTGCTTGTGCTACTTGAGCGACTTGTTATGTAGCTTGTCGGTTTTGGATTTGTTGAAGTTCCTTTTGATAGGTAGCTTCTTGAGCAGCTTGTAATGCAATTTTATATTGGTTTGATGTGTTTTTGTTTGGTGGTGGTGGTGGTGATGGATTTCGAATGGTGCTTGTTGTGGTGATGAGAGGCACTGTCGTATTGATGAGTGGGTTTTGAGTGGTAGATGGTGCAATGGATATGCTTGGTCCTTGCGAGACCATGTTTTAAGATTTTTGGGGGATGGTTGACGATGTGATGATTTCCTGTGTGGTTGCCATTTATTGTTGGGATATCGATGGTAAGATTTGGGGATTTGGTATGATGTTTTGATTGATGATCGATGGGTTGATTTGATTTTGTTGATTAATGTTTGGTAGAGGGAGAAGCCCTAAACCGAGCGGTGGTGTGGACATTGATGGCAATGGTGGAAGTGGTGGAAATGTGAGTGGCATACTCCCTTGAGGAAGTGATGAAGATGTAGTGTCAAAGATGCCTCCTGGTCTAAATAAGTCTCCTTCTCCTTGCGAGGTTATGGAGAGAGAGGTTTGAGGTGTTGCACAAAAGTATGTTTATAATGGGTCATTAGGATCATGAAAAGTGAGGGGAACGTATGTATGTAATGGACTTTGGGGTATGGTTTGCCCCAAGATGGTGTTTGCCTCCAAATCTTGACTATTGACAAGGGGGTGTGTTTGTAGTGCATTGAGAAATGTGCTTCCCTTGTTCACAATGGGTTGAGTTAGAGCAATGGATGATGTAATCTGGGGGATGTCTTGGGTGATGTTTTGGATTGGGTGTGTAGATGATATCGGAGGCATGGATGAAATTGGAGGCATGGTCTCAAAAGATGGTTCCACAATGGTACTCATGTCAAAATCAGAATGGAGTTTAGCCCCTTGTTTTGCTAATTCAAGCATGTATAGTGAAGGATTGAGTCTCATCATGATGTTGATAATTCTATGATTCTCAGGGTTTTGGACCATTTCGGTGATCTCCTCTTGTGTCATCCCGAAGGAATTATTGGCGATATCCTCTACGTGGACACCTTCCTCTTGAAGATTTTGTGATGATGAAGGAAAGTTAGTTAGAGGATTGCTTGATCCAACAAGATTCATTTCAGAATTTGTTTGATTTAGGTCACTTGAAGTGGATGTTTCTTTGTTGGCTTCCATATCCTTCTTGTGTTGAGATTTAGTTTGGACCATAAAATAAGGATCAATTTTCAAGAATGTGGGAGATGAATCTCTAATTCTTTGGATTAATCTATCTTTATGTACCAAAGAGAAGATTTAGGATGTTTTAAGGATCAAAGGTGAAATGATTAAGTGTGTGAAAGATGGGTGATATGGATGATTGAACTCTTAGAAGATCTTGAGGGGATGCTAGACTTTTGGGACTTTTTGGCTTCTTGGATTTGGATTTGGATTTTGGTTTATGATTTACCTTGATTGGATTTCTTTGATTTTGGATAATGAGCAAATGGATCCAAGATGTTGGATGCTATCTATGGGATAGATTTGCTCATAAGATGATAATTTGACCAAATGTAGGGATATGGATTCATCTACACACACTTAACCAAACAAGATGATAATTTAACTAAGTATTTGAAGACGAATGCATCTACATATACCTAGATAAAAAAAATGATTGGATGATTTGACTAAGCACATGAAGAAGGATGCATCTTCATATACCTAACCAAATATGTTTTGATGTTTTGATTCAAGGATTTCAAGGATTTTGATTTTCCCTAAGGAATTTGTTTCAATGATTTTGATGTGCCAAAAATCCTAGCATGAAGGATGGTTTCAAGATTTTTCAAGAGTTAATGTGAGATGATTTGGATTGATGTTTGAAAGATGGGTGAAAGTTTTCATTGTGATCCTAGGTGAACCTAAAAGGACTCTTGTTTACAAGATCTCGGTTTTGAAGAACATGCTTTACTCTAGACAAGGTGTTCAAATTCTCAAAAAATATTTTGATTTTGACAATAATAGAATGAGTACAATCCGGGATTGTTTCTTGAAGCTTTCCTGTAAAAGTTGAAAAGCAATCTTCGTCTAAATTCGTATAGTGTTGAGAGACGCTTTTGATGATCTTTTGGACTAAGAGATTTTCCCTTTGGTTTCTTGATCTTGATCTTGCATGAAATTATTTGGGACACATGTGTGGGGTTCAATTGTCTTTAGTTTTTTGATTAATTACTTTGTTTTACCACAAACGCTTCTTGATTAATCTTTGAAACTAGATGTCTAATGTTTTAACTTCTTCTCATCCCACAAAGTGTATTATGTGGGAATCAATGAAATCAAAGCAAGAGTTACCTAATGTTTACTTTAGTAGGAGCAAATTGAGATGAAATTCAAATGCCTAAAAACCTCTAAGGATATGAATCCCAAGGGCAAGCAAGGGCATGTGAATTCGTTCAAGGATATTTGCTTCTCCTAAAGTGTTTAAGATTTGATGCTCATGTTTAAATGTTTGTTTCCCAATGTTTTCGATCAAGCAATGTGTTATGTAACCATGAACAAGTACAACCCTATGGCTATGAAAGACTGTATTTGTTGAGTCCCCACTTGGACAAGTCCAGATACACTTATTTTTAGTGAATGGTTAGATGCTTGACCCCACCGGCTCCCCTCCATGGCACTCACTAATACAGGGCAGCCAAGCATCAGCACCCATGAAACTCCCATGGCATACTTTCAATTTATACTAAAAACTGTAAAAGTGTGGGGCGGCTTCAGAACAACCGTTCCTACACCAACAAATAGATAGGGATTTTGGCCTTTCTACAACAAGGGCTTTAATTCGTACTTTTCGTTTGTAGGATTTGATCCATCGAGGCGAGAGACCATTGTTTCCCTTCTCATCAGAACCAACCGTGTGATACTAGCTTTTGTTCCAGTACTCACTTTTATATCCCGGTTAGAAATTCTCTTGGCTTTAGAGTGTGACCGGTTGAGTTGTTCCCTTGGGTGAGTACTTTTTCCCCAAGGTAGGCCCTCTAACATAAACAAAAGCGAGCAAACATATCCGTAACTTGATCGATCTTTGTTGAAAAACAAAGAGAGAATATACACACGATAAGTTTGATTCGCACTCGCAAGATGTTTTGTTAAATTTTTAGTTCCAAAATGAAGTGTGGGGGCAATTACTTTATCCCAACCTAAGATCACCAAAAAGCCTTTTGATTCTCAAAATCACCGTGAGGCATGAGAGAAGCGCATACGTCTTTTCAATAGTGTTAGTTTGAGTAAGCAATTACAAGACAAAGTAGCACTTGTTCTTTTTAAATCCACAAAGCAATAATGACTTATTTTTAAGCACCAAAGGAAATGTGAAGATTTCCTTGTTCAATTTGTTAAGCCTTAAACCAAATCTAGTGAGTTTGTCCTAAAGTTCATTTTAAGCCCTTTTGTAGCAAGAATTGAAATGTTCTTTTTAGAGCCCAAAAGAAATCTAGTAGGTCCTAAGCATGAAAGATAACAAGATTCATGTAAGAGAAATGGTGAGTTCTCTAAGAGTGTTAAGCAAACACTAATGTGTTCAAAAACACTTGGTATCATGAAAGAATGATGTCATTATGCTTCTTTTCCTCTTCACCTTTGATCAAGCCAACCTACAAGAAAACCAGTCAAATCGGCAAAAACAGAGGTCAGGAGATCAGAGAACAATCCAAATGATCAGAATTTGAAAAAATGCACATGTCATAAAACTAACTTTCACTTTTTACTTCCCTTCAGCGGTGGAACCTGCAAAGGCGGTGCAGTTTAAAATATCCAGCGGTGCTATATAGCACCGCTTACCAGTCTGTGTCGCTCTGTAGTAGGGACAAAGAGCATGAAGGCATCGCTATTTTGGCCAATGACAGAGTTTGTAATTTAGAAAGATTCCAACGTGTGAAAAGAACTCAGCGGTGCAGTTTGAGATTTTTAATTCTAGGCGGGAAACAAAGAGCGTCGCTATTTGGAGTTTGCAGTGGTGCTATATGGCGACGTTGGGATGCCAGTGGTTCTAAACTGCGACGCTGGTCTGCTAGCGGTGGAGTTTCCTATTGACATACAAAAATAGAAAAAGCACATAATTTTGGTGAAAAACATGATTTAAACTTTAGGTTAGCCCTCCTTCTAGTGCCAAAATGTGCAAACCGAGATCCTAGTACTTGCAAAACACCACAAACACACACATTAGAAGATTGAAATGCAAGTTAGAATCTAAGTTCCCCATAAAATCCATTTAACAATGCCCAAATAGGAATGAAAGCAAGAACGTTACAAAAAGCAATAAGATAGATTAAAAATCCTATTAAAAAGCAATGCAAACTCTTGATCTTATGGGGGAGTTGGTGCCAATTTGATGTGAAAATTGGCCCTTTCCCAACTCCTATGATGCAAGATTGATTGGTGATGAAGAGTGATCCACTTGATGAAGATTCAAGCATGCTCCATGATGAAAAACCTGCATAACCTAGCTATAATCTTGATGAAATGCTAATGCTTGAGAACGGATTTGAGATAGTAAGTTTGCTCAAATTGTGGATGCTAAAATGAGGAATGAAACCTCTTATTTATAGAATGACAAGTTGGAGAAATGCCCAAAATGAAGCAATGTGGGACTAACATTCAACCAATGGCAAGGTGCCACTTGTCAAGAGATGGACGGATGAAGAATGTGCACATTTTGATGAATGTGCCCATAAATGCATATATTTGAAATTTGAAAATGTTGAAATGACAAGGTGGATGAAGAGTCAAATGGAGTAATGGCCACTTGGCTCAATACAAAATGAAATAAATGTCTTGTTGGAAGGACAAAGTCCACTTGGATTTGAATTCAAATTTGAAGGAATATTCTCTATTATGCCATGTTGAGAGAAAATAGGGATTTAATAAATGAATTAAATCTATTTTCATGTGCAAGTGGCAAAAGCTAGAGGATGGGACATGAATTAGGATTAAATTAATCAAAGGTTAATTAATTTAATGAAGGATTAGATGATGTGACAAATTTGACTTAGATTTATGGGTTGATTTAAATCAAATATGAGTAGAATATGATAAAAGGATTAATTAAATAAGGATTATTTATTTATTTAGTTAAAGGAGTTGAAGTTAGATTAAATCAAATAAGGTTTTAATTTATTTAAGTTAATGAG
Organism: Sequoia sempervirens; assembly: GCA_007258455.2. NCBI lineage: Eukaryota > Viridiplantae > Streptophyta > Pinopsida > Cupressales > Cupressaceae > Sequoia > Sequoia sempervirens. The sequence goes on from VDFB02373365.1 coordinate 126,737,375, forward strand.
ATAGAAATTAGGGATTTAATGAAATAAATTTGATTATTTAATTAAATAGGGATAATTAGATCAAACTGATTGATTTAATTAACAAGAAAAAATGATTTAATCAGATAAATGATTTATTTAATTAAGAGAGGAAGATTGATGAATTTAATCAAATAAGGGTATTCGATTAAATGGTTAGACCGAGGGATGATTTAGGATGAAATGGTGTTAGTAGTCGGGATCAGATGTGCAATGTCAATCAATACATTTTCCATGTCTACAACATTTTATGAAACATATTGATAATGTCGATTACATTGCATTTTATTGAACACACCAAAGCATTTTATGAAAGAAGGCAACGAGCTATTTGGAATTATCAAACATGTATATATGCTACAACATTTTTCATACATACATCTACCTCCATACCACAAGAAAAGTACTTGTAATGCATTTTTTCAAGCATATCCATACTGCTAATTACATTGCATTTTGTGGTTATTTGAGACATTTTGGGCAACAAATGTAAAAGTTGCAAATCATGTCAAAAAGTTGTCAATTGAGACAAAAGTTGTCAAGGAGGGTAAAATGGTATTTTTCTTGTTTGGAGTCATGTTCTTAGGTTGAATAAGGTCTAATTATACCACTTCTAATGTTTTGGGGTGGTTAGAGTGAGTTAGGGGTCAATTGTGTCAAAATTACAAAAATTGCAAAAAATGTTGAAGAGTTGTCAATGGAAAATGTAAAAGTTGTAAAGAGGGAAACCCAACAGTCATTTGGGTTTGAAAAGAAGTTGTAACTATTGAATGTGGTTAGATGGAAAAAGGCTTGTGAACGTGAAGGGAGAGGTTGGCATGTAATTTTGAGAAGAGAAGTAATTGAAACACCCCCTGTCTGTAGGGTTACTTACCATAAATTTTTGATCTTTTATGGACTGAATCTTGTAGGCAACAGGCCTAACACCATTTTAGACTTGGTTTGGATTGATTTCAATGGTTTTTGTGCAATTTAGAGACAAATTATAGAGGACCGGTATGTATACCCTGTTTTAAGGGTTTTGAGTGTATGAAAATGACATTTTAAGTCATTCCACCCACTATTTTGTTCTATAACTTGGTGGAATGACTCACTAGGGAATGATTTAGGTGTGTTCATGGTTTTTTGGAGCAGGGAAGATGTTTGAAGGCTTTTTTTGTTGTTTTCCTGAAGGTTTATGTGCAAATTTTACTTGAAAATGGAGGTTTTGAACTAGGGTTTGGTGAAATATTGATGATAGAGGTCGGTGAATTAACTTATAAGAATATGCATACATAATTAAGGGTGTTTGAAGTGATGGTTGGGCTAGATAAGGCCTGGGATATAGTTTTTATATAAACCCCCATGTAAATTGCCTAAAATGAGGGTTTCTTGTTTAGATGTCTTGGAAAGTGTGTCACTGCAAATAAATGGTGAAATTGGAGGATTTTTTGACCGGTTGTTTCTACCCCATTGATTTTTGGGCTTGAGGAGGAGTTTCCAATAGGCCCCCTTTGTAAAAGTGACATAATTTGTGGTCTAGGACAGCGTAGGTGCTTTGTTTTGTCAAAGTTGTTCCAAAGAAACCTAATGGTGTTTTGAGGTCAAGAAACCTCTTTTGAAAACCTACAAGGAAGAATAGGTGAGTTTTTGGAAGATAGGAAAGGAAAGGTTGTAAAATCTGAAAGAGGGTTTGAATTGGTTTAATTTGAGGTTGGAGACAATTTACTTCCCTGTTTGACATCAGATTTGTACAAAATTGCTTCATGTAAGCGTTGATCAATGTTAACAAGGGTTTGAGGGGATTATTTGGTGTGTAGAAAACTTCTTAGGAGCTAAGACTTGTGTCAAACCCAGGGTATAAGTTGTTGCCACCTTTGGAAACTAGAGAACCTTGTGCTTATTTTCCCTTTTTTTTCTTAGAATGGTAAATGGTATGAATGAATGGAAACTTGCATTAAAACAACTATGTCTTGAGTCACTTGAAATTATCTAAGCACACGATGAAGGTGATTTTTTTATGGCACAAAAAAATAATGGAAACTTGCACATTAACATTGATGAAAGCTCTTAGGTTTTCCAAATTAGTTGAAAATAAAAGTTTTCCCACAACCATCAGTAATAATGAATTTAATGGTCAATTCTATGTGTAACAATGAAGATTAATAAAATCATCAAATGAATGGTCTAAAAATTGTGAAAAAAAAAAAAAAACTCAATATAAACATCTACCTAAAATGAAATAGAGTGAATTCCACTAGCCATGCTGGAAGTGGACTACTATAAGCAATGCAAATAGAATTCATAAGTAAATTTGTGTTAAGTAATTTTTTTCTTAAGTAAATTTGTGTTAAGGATATTTTTGTTAAGTAAATGTCATGTTTTTCATTTTTTTGTTCTTCAAACTGATAAAAATTAAACTTTTTTATGCAACTCCCATCTAATTCAATGTTGATTTCTATGTGCAATTATTATGATTAATAAAATAATTAAAGGAATTTAGTTTATATTGTCAAAAACAAACAAATATACTAAACATAAACATTTCAATATTACCAAAATGAATATATTACCTGAGATAATGTAAAATGATGTAGAAAATTCAAAATGTCTTCTTCTACGTTGTCTAGCATGCAGATTGGTGGTAAAAGGTGATGGATCAAGCATAGATTGGTACAACATGGAGTCAACTGCATAAAAAAGGTGTTTCTAAATCGGATAAAGCACTAAACAAACAAATACAGAAGCATGTGTGCATAAATCATGGGATCAACCCTTATTTTACTGTTTCAAGGTAAAATACATTTGGTGCTCGCCAAATTTGGCGACCGCCAAATGTGTTGTTTTGAAATCTTCACCTTCCATATAGAGACAAAGAGAGTGACCTGAGATAGAGAGAGAGGTGGAGT
>VDFB02373365.1:126742785-126845162 GCA_007258455.2 Sequoia sempervirens
TAGGTACCTAGGTGGGAGGGAAAGAGACCTGAGAGAGGGGATTGGACTGAGAGAGATTATTCTAGGTCGCGTGGGAGGGAGTGAGACCTGAGAGAGAGAGAGACTTCAGAGGGATAAAGAGTTATCCAATTAGGGTAATGAGTTAGAAAGCATATGAAAGGTAAAACCTCAACTATCCATCTAAGATCATAAACTATGCACTCTAAGCATTATCAAATTTGTCGACCAAAGAGAGAGGAAATTCAGGTTTTGTTCAAAGTGGATCATTTGGCGAGCGCCAGAGAGCCAAATGACCTGCTTTGGACGTGTTAATTGACAGGATTTGTCAAATATCCTCATATTTTTGTTTGTGCTCCCCGTCTCATTTGCACATCTTTCAATGCAAGTTTATAAAAAAAGTGTGATAGTGTTAACCTCTCTCTTAGCTATCTAAATATATAATTCTTTTTTCATTTTGATTTAGCTAAGGTTTTGATCTATGGCTTCTATTGTAAATGCCTCCATTTTTTGTCAAAAACCATCATGTGCTAGTTTTAGGACAGAATTTTACTCGTTCGTCAAAACGTGAAACAAATTACATTTTTTGAAACTAGACTCCTACACACGATGAAAAAAAAAATCAATTTTCGATTAGTTTTCAAAAAAATTAGGGGGGAGCATGCTCAAATGTCAGCTTTTCAGGATGTGTCCACTTTGAAAATTCATAAAATATTATATATTCATTAAAAAAATTATTCGAAAGAACGAGGATAAACTACATGGTGCTAGCTAATTTCTCACCATTGTTATTTTTGAAATTCTAAAAAAAAATTAATCAAAAAAGGGGGAGCCCTCAGGTGCTATGCTATTTTTTTAATAAAAATAGGACCTGTTTTGGGCCCCCTTTGAGACCTTTAATCTTCATTAATTTCAAAAAAAAAATTAGTAGCTTAGAAACTAGACTCGGAGCACTTCAACTTTTGTTCTTGCTGCATTTTGAAATTTTGAGCGTAACTATTTTCATTTTCTCATGCAAATCAGATTTTGCTGATTTCAGAAAAAAAGAAAAGAAAAGTAGTGGCATCTTAAGAGCCAAAATTGTGTCATAGATCCATGCACTTACCCACATATATATATATTATACTCATGCCCATTTTAATTTAGTTTTGGATCCATTTTGATGAATGTCTTAATGTAATTACATATTCATAAATGGCATACTCTTTTGTTAAGTTTAACTCACAAATTGATTCTTATCTCTTTCCATTTCACATTCATTCACATTTATTTCCACGCACTCAATCTTATCCCATCCCTATTCACACATCATTTATTATCCTACATTGACATCTCTATTAACGCATTCAATGCTTGCCTCAAAACTAGTAGTTTCTTGTCTTGGCCAATCCTGAGTGGCTTGAGATTAATCTTGACATTTAATTTTTAAAATTCAAATTTCAAAGTTTTCACCTATTTTGTTATCTATTGTGAGCCAACTTAAAACTCATTTTTTTTGAATTGTTGTTATATCTTGGCGTTTAAAGATATTTATTTATGCAATTAATTCACATAGAAAAATATGTGAAATGCTTAGAAGAATAAGGAGAAAGTAATAGAGCATTATTTTTTCTCTCAAGGGGCACATAATCTTATTCTATAGTTAAAATATTATAGGCCATCTACAACCCTATAAATGACATCTTCAATCATTTGCTCAATCCTATAAAGTCAGTTTGACAAAGAGTTAACCTGAGAGAACTTGAACCTAATGATTCAAAAATCTCCTAGACACTATCTTGATAGAATCAAACATAGAGAAAGCAAAGGCAAAGAGATCAATTTTGCAACTCTTTATTAAATCATTCACTTGGGCTAATAGATCATTTTAGACATTAAGATATTTCTTTGACATTTGAGTTCAATCCCAAAAAACTCAAATCAACATTTAGAAATTTTTGGAAACACATGAAACCCAAAATAAACATCAAATTATAAACACTATTTTTTCAATTCCTAATAATTACATATTATATAACATCAATTGTAAGATGCCCATTGTTCTACTCAGTAACTTTCCTAAGTTTTAACCTCAAGTAAATAGAATATGATGACAACACTTAAAGCAATAAAAAAATTCTTTTCAAATATAAAGATAGCATTAGTGATAACTTTAAGAAATCCCCCTCAAAAAAATATATAAAATCTTGATGAATCTTTCATTTTTTGGGGGAAATATATTAATTCCTATTGGCAAATCTTTCATTTCCTCGTGAAAAAAATATTAATTTTATTGGAAATTTTTTTACTCACTAGAATTTTGTAGAAAATATTGGCAAATCTTGGAAAATAATAGGAAAATGCATTAACTATGATGGGGAATACTTCCAATCTATAAACAATTCTTAAATAAAAGTAGGGGCCCAAGGGTGGAAATTATTGATGGGTTGAATGGGTAGACTATAGTATTTACTTTCCACTATATATTTCAAATATAGTCTAACAACCCTTGTTGTATTTCATGAGGTAAAATATACCTATAATTTGTAATGCTCGCAGGGCCTAAAATTTCTTTTGGATCATTGATTTTAGAATATCAACGATCCAAACACTATTTCGGACCCCATAAGCATTATAGATCATGGGTACATTTTACCTCGTAGAATAAAATGAGGGCCACTAGATTGTATTACAGATCAATTGGAAACTAAATATTAGAAATATGGCCCTAAATAAACTAATGATTATGATATATTGTTGGTGAAGTAATAGAGATTTCTACTATAACTTATAAAATTTAGGCGAATCCGATCTAATCATGTAACAAATATTGTGGCGAATTTTTGTGTTTAAACTTCTAATAAAATAAATGCTTTAGCAATTTAAATAAGACTAACATAAAATTTTGTAAAAATGTGGCGATTCAAGTCATGTTACAACTCAAACTATTAGCCAATTTTCAATTCCCAAATTTCAACTATTAGCCAATTGGCGAATATTAGCCACTAAAAAAATCACTGGATAGCATGCACATTTGAAATAAATATATTTCCAAACTCTCCTGTTGCATTATATCAAAGTATTACAACTTTCAATTTTTTGATTTCATAATACATATTTCCATGATAACATTTCTCTTTGACAAATTTTTCATAGTAATGGATACACAAGTACATACAAGGCTCCTTTGAGCTTACTAGCAATAGATATATGAATGGTCCAAGTTTCCTCCTTCAAATATTGGTCACCTACTGATGAGGAGAAGCATCAATCAAGCGTGTTTCTTCCAACCATGGACTTATTGTGGTCCCCCGCACATCTACCTAACTAGTAAGATGGCCCTCTCTTCGACGAAAAGATTGGTTTGGAAACCTCATAATAATAATGACCTTCCCTAAGCTTGGTGTTGTGTCCTACATATCTAGATCTATCACACAATGGCTACAACCTACACATATGGCATTCCCTGCCTAGTATGTGAACCCAGATCATAGTGAACTGACAGTGTAAATAGTGGAAACTTACACTACTTTGGCCAAAGTATTCATCACCCAAAATTTAGAGTGGACATCATATACTTCACCCATCTTCCTAGCTCGATTTGTATTGACCATTCATAACCTATGCATAGGCTATCCCCTTTTTCCATGGAGTAACCTTAACCCCAGGAATAACCTATTAACAACTCATGTGATGTCATAACACCTTTACTAACTAAGTTACATCATTTCCCATTGACTCATATTTAAATGACTTTGCTACTAAGTATCTTAAAGCAACTTACACACATATAGTATCTAAGAGTAGCCAAATTAAAACCTCATGGATAATATTACAAAATTAAATGACTCTATTTTGAAAGTACAATATCAACTATAAAAGTTCTCATTCAAGAGTGTAATCTCAAGAATAAATTACTCCCATCAAAAGGTATAATCTCATCAATAAATGACCTCAATCAAAAGTATAATCTTCAACAATAAATGACTTAAAACAAAGATATAATCAAAAATCAAATGATTAACTAGATCATACAAGCTAATCCCAACTTATTTTATTCCATCAATAATCAAATAAACAACCCTACCAAATAGGTTATTCTCAACCTACGGTTTCAATCAAAAGCAAAGTAATGTTCAAGTGATCATGAACCAATCACAAAACTTATCTTTCAAAATACCTCAAGTATTCACATGTTTACTACATTTTTATATCATCTAGAGGACATTATCAACTTGCGAGGAGTTGGTACATCTACACCCATAGTCCTATCACAATACGGTTTGGGTTACCGAAACGTGATTCCTCTTTTAGAATTCTGTGAATAGGAATAGACTCTAATTTAAAATAAGAAAATAGCATAACTAGTAAATACAACTCTCAACCCTATTTTTGAATATTGATATAACCTTCAAGTTTATATCCTAACACTAGGGTTAAAACTCTCTTCCTATCTCAAGGAGACATGAGTAATTAATCAAGTAAAGATTATCCACCAAGGTTTGCATAACATCGTTATGATGACATTTCCACTAAGTAATTCAAAGTAACTCTATAACCCAACTTCACAAATTAAGCATCTATTATATAAGCTTATCTTAATATAGTATATAATAATAATTATAAACACTCATTCCATAATATAGAGTATAACAAAATTCCCTAGAATAGATTCATTAAGAATCTTTCACACTTATCCAAAGAAGATAATAACCTATTCATAATGAAACATCTAACTTATTTTCCAAACAAGACAAAAAAGTCGTAAAATCTTTTCAAAACATAAAATGCATAATAGAGTAGAAATCTACATGCATGTGTATGCAAAGCTCCAATTGCTCAAACTAGATTCCTAGGTTAAATCCTTCTCCAAAATTAGCTTGCAACTCCCCACTATCTCTCATACTCTCTTCAAAACTCTCTCACAAAAACCTCTCACAAACTCTCAAAACTCATAAAAGCAGAATAATAACAACTCAGATAATTAATAGAAAGAGTGCATAATGTGTCCCATATGAGGGAGAAAGCACCTCTATTTATACACAAATGTGAGCAACTTCTGGCTAGAAACTAGCTCTCAAACATGTCACTTCTCAATCAAAAGGATCAACTCAACAAGAAGAAGAAAAGGTGGCAGATTCTCAAGTAATGACTCAAAATAAATGCATAGCCATCCACCTTCTTCATTAGACAACAAGTTATTCTCTATGAAATGCAAGGTTAAAAGCTCCACAAATCGACTTACTTTAGCCAACATTACTCTTGACTTATTCTTTCTTTTCATTTTTGCCTTATACACTGGAGATCAAACTCAAAACAAACTTCTAAATGAAAGCTAATTCATATTTTAGCACGACATATTACCATGCATCCCTATTCTGGTGTTTGCAGTTTGAAGACCAAGTCAAATATGGTTTACATGTTATATTCCTCGCTACATTCTTAGTATTGACTAAGTCTTATATGTTGGGTTTGTAGCTATAAACCTGGTTCATTTTTACTTCCATGCACCATATGTAAGGTGTTGCTTATGAGTATATATTATTAACACTTAATACTTATATTTATATGTTTAAAAAATGCACCATTATATAATAAATGTGCTACCTTCAAATACATTTGAACAACGCCTTATGTTTATGTAAGGGCACAACATATCCTTTGTTGCTGGTTTTAAAATTATACATGCACTTAAACCTGTTCCATAACATGTTAAAATATATGATAAATGGCTCTAAAAAGCCAACACTATACATTAGTACTTTGTTTCCTTGGTAATAAAAATGCTTTTAATATTATATATATATATATGATTATGTATGTATAATCATGAACATTCATATATATATAATGCGTATAATTACGTTTTCATTGATTGGAAAATATACATTGAATGTGTACATACATATATATGTGTGTGTGTGTGATATATGTCAAATTGATATTTCTATGCATATGATGTATTCATGCATGGGTACGTGAAAGCATTCCTACTTTCATATAGACATGCATGTATACATTCACTATGCATGAGTATCGACCCCACACACACATACACACATATATACATTCTATATTCGTCGATTTACATAAATATGAAGAACTCAAATTCAATAAAAAAACTCAATCACATAACCCTAATCAAGAACATTCACAAACAAGATCATAACCTCTTCTAAATCATACACAAACAAGACTAAAGGTAACTTAACATTTCCATAGCTAATGACTCGACTTAACCAAACTAGAAGTGAGTGTGTGAAAGCTTAGTTAGGCTTATTAAGGATTACCAGACCAAGTTCTTCTCCTAAGTGATACCACCCCTTGCATACTTGAGGGCTTGAATATGTTCCTGCATCCAACTTAATCCATTACATAGGTAGTTAAAGCCATTTGAACATTAAATCCATTTGCATCATAAAACATTTGCATCAACAAAGCATTAAAATAATTATTTTGCAATACATATTATTTCATTGCATTTCATCATATTCATTCCTTTAAAAGAAATATCATCTTAATGCATATTTCAGTATTTCTTTCACCTAGTAAACATATTAAAGTCACAATTTGAATTTATCATCATATTTACTCATGAAGGTGAAAGTAACTTAGTAACTATGAGACAGGGTGTAACATCAATAATAATTCTTCATCATTATTTCCAAAACCAAATACATAGATATCTTCCTTTAATAATTATATTTATTATTACAATTATCAAATTCTTACTCAAACCAAACAAGTGTCACGTAGTGGCTAGTACTTATCTTTATAGTATTGTAATTATTGTTTTCTAGCTTTGGAAAAAATAAATGTATTTTTTACTAATGTGAATAAAAATAAATGTGAGTTTTGTTAATTATAGTGTTTTAATATTATTAATTAGTTCTTTGCATGACCTAATCCTAACCCTAACTCACACCCTAATCCTAACCCTAGCCTTAACTCTAACAATAAATTCTAAGCCATCATCCTAATCCTAGACCTATCTCTAACCCTAACTATGGTTGTATCACTATCCATAGTTATGGTCGTAACCCCAACCCTCACAATAAAGAATTATAGAGTGACATTACCAAACAAACTATATGAATTAATATTGAAAATAAGATTTGAAATAAAGATATTAGATGAATAAAATTTTGGAGCATTATATCCTAATCATATTTTTGTGATTTTTATTAGTAATCTTTATTTTTAATTTATTTTAATTTTTGAATAGTTCTAACCATAATTTTTACCTTATTCTTAATTCTAATTCTAATCCTAATCCTAATTATAATGCCTTTAGGATTATAATAATTACTAATAGGATTAGAATTATAATTTAATTATAATAATTTCAGTTATTTTAATTTAATTTTTATTTGTATTTATGTATGTTTTGAAGTTAATAAAATTTGGAAAATAAAGAAAGTGGAATATCAAATAGTTTAAGATTTAATTTAAATTTTTATTTTAATTGTATAAAATCATAGGAAGATTATTTTTTATATGCTAATTTTTGGATTGCTTTAATTTAAGTTTTATTTTATTATTTTAATAATGTGAATCCAAATCTCTATAAAATAGCTAATTGATTTTTGTGAGATTTTCTTTAATAAAAAAGTAACAATTACATACATTAAAAAATATATTCTTAAAAAAATGTAAAAATAAATAATATTTATTTATTTTAGAAAGATTTAACGAAATGATTTTATAAAGCAAAATGAAAAATTATTTTAAAAAAATGTTAAAAAAATAGTTTACCTTGCTTTTACAAATTTGCTCATAACACCCCAAACTTAAGCCAATTATGTTCAAGATTTTTTTTTTTATATAATTTTTAAAGTTAAAAAATAGTTTACCTTGCTTCCCTACAGATTTTCCCATTACATCCCAAACTTCTTATCCAATTATGTTCAAGAAAAAGAATTTTTACAAATTTTAAAGTTAAGTTTAACATGTTCACTTTCAAAAAAATAATTATATTTGAGAAGAATAAAATTCTAGTTTTTAATTGGTTCAAAACCAACTTATTAGCCGATAGGCTATATCTGTTGTGGGCACATCCCACTGCAATTTAGTATGTCTCATGCCTGAAAACTCTCCCAACTAAAAATAAACTCCGACCAGTTAAAAAATCTTCCAGGTTCAAATCAAATCTTTAGTAGGCGATCAAATCAAATCTCCAGTAGTCGATCAAATCAACATTTAAGTCACAACCAATAAAACTCTCCTACAACCTGATCCAATTGCTGCAATATTTCCATTCTTATCCTTATCCTAATTGCACTGCCATTGTGTTGTTTCCTATAAATATCCTATAGAAGTGTTTTGTCTAGCTCAAGAATCATCTTTTCGCTTGTTACAACAGTAGGGAGTTTGGTTTTTCTCATTTTAATGAAATTTCTTCTTTCATAAGGTTGTGTAATATTTTTCTTACAAACTCTACCCATTTTTTAATCGACATCATTGATGAAATGACACAATTTGTGCATAATCTTGAGGCAAGTAAATTGCCAGTAAGTTAATTTTTTTAGAATCTATATACGCTCAGATTAGTTTTTGTTGTGTTTTATTTAATTATGTAACAATTGTGCTTTAATATGTTAAATGAAGGCACTGGTTCTCTAGTTTTATCTAAGGCTATTTTCAACACATGTCAACTTCCATGGTGTTTAGCGCTCCAAAAATGGAGGTTAAAATTAAAGATGTTGAATGATCTAGCCTATATGCCTAGGATTAGAGGCTACTCAGGACTTCTCGCAAGCCCCTTAAATGCAAATAATCTCAAAACAAATCAAAGAACTACTCATTCATCATGTGAACGAGTGATGGAAATTCCACTTCCTTCCATGGGAGGTTTTCCCACTAGTGTGAAAAAACACCAACCAATTGATGCTATCATAGTTAGAAACCCTCTTCGTCGTGATAGAACAAAGTGCTTAATTGCTTACTTTTTCCCACACTTTCTGCCCAAGGTTGCTGATGAATTAACTTCAATTAAATAGTCACATGTCCCTTATTGAGTACTTTGTTCTACACTAACATATCATAATCCTCACTTCTATTTTTAAGAACAAAGACAACACATAAATTTGTCAGGTAAGTTACAAGAAGCTTACCTTGCAAATGTTGTCGAATGAAGACCACCAACAAAAGCAAGGAAAATGGAAAAATCTGCTCAATATATCTAGCAAGATGTTGAATATCATATCTCTGATATGCAATATCCCTTCTATTTCCATTTGTATTATTATTATTCTTGCTAGCATCTGTCTCTACATTTTTAGGCACATAACTTATTGTCAGTGTTGTAACTAAAGAGGATGAGCCAACACTACCTCCACCAATGATATCAACATTTGTTGTGCTCTACAAAGGTGTTGAAGAAGCCTGTATATGATTATTATTACCGCCATTAATTGTCTCTGTGAATGCCATTTTCTTCTTCTAATTACAAATATGTTATTTCTTCCCCCTTTTGTGAATGTTGTCCTTAACACATCAACGGTTGCTTTAATATATTCATAATGATCAAAAAATAGAATGTAAGATTAAATGGTGGGTTCTAGACAAAATACTGCAAGGCGAGGTGAACAAGGAAATAATAACCAACGTGGAACATACTGCTGAGCCAAACATGGGATTCATGCACCTGCCAGGTTTCTCCTGCTTGTGGGTCCCATTAATAACTATGATGTGGAATAGAAAATTTAAACAGATTACAAATTTTCCTATGCCCATAGGTCTATTCAGTCAACCTCTTTGTTGATAGTGTTACATTTATCTTTGATAAGCAATGGAAATTCTTACTTGAAGATCTTCAATACTCCTAGACAAAGCAATGAGGGGTATTCTTCCTCAAATTTTGATTTATGGCTTCAACCACAATAATATGTTTCTATTCTTAGTCATGTACATGTGTCTAATAAACCACTTGGTCATGTTTCACTTTGAGATTATTTACTTGAATGAAGAGAAAAATTCCTTTAATTACAATTAGAGAACACATTTTGAGGCCCTAGTTGTATAACTAGTGGACCATAGTTGCATTTAATACTTGTAACAAAGTTTGAGAGTTAAGAGGTAAAATAGGACTTTGGTAAATAAAAGAAATTGGATTAAGAGAAGATATAACATGAAATCATACTCTTTTGAAAGGTTGTATTAATAATTATGAGGTTGCATAGTACTTTACAATAGAAAATAACTTTAGTTGTCTAGCTCTTTTTGTTGTAGTCTACGATTTTTGGTTACCTAGATTAAGAAAGACCAAGTTTTCTAGGTTGCTTAGCAACAATAGTATAGACTTAGAAATTATTTTCATTTGCAAATATGCTTCATGTTATGGATTCAGAAATTATCATTAGTACACATTATAGACACTGAAATTTGGTTTAAGCCTGTGACTTCAATTTCTTCATAATTCGTATTTTCATGGTCATGATTAAATAATGTTAATTATTTAATTACTATCTAAAAGTCCTTTCTCATCTATTAATTAAATAACTTTTAATTATTTGATTAATTCATTTTAACATTTATTCCTCTATTGATTAAATAAACTTAATTATTTAATTAATTCATATTATCTTTATTCAAATCCTAATTAATTAAATAAATGTTCTTTATTTAATTACGTCACTAATTAACTTTATCCTCTTTCTTAAATTAAATAACATTCTTATTTAATTTATCCTAATCATATTTCCAACTATAATTAAATAAATACTTTAATTATTTAAATATTCATTAATCTTTTCTTTAGTCAATTAAATAAATCTTATCTATTTAATTTAATCCTTAAATGTCGAATGTTGAATTAAATAATCATTTAATTCATAAAAGCTTATTTTGGACATATTCTTCTATATTTAGATAATTGTTTAAGTTATCTAATTATTCATTCACCACTTAACTCGAGATCTATTTAAATCAGTTAGTCATCTCCTAATTTAATGTCCAATTGTCTCTAACAAATGGACTCTCGGTCTTAACCAGTTAGTTATCTAGTTTTAATTCTCATGCATGTAGACATTTATTAATTAAATAAATTTATTTAATTAATTAATTCATGTGTGCATTCAAAGAGATCATTTCCTTTATTCTATCTTTATCCTTTTCATGCAATCTTTATTCTTCTAATTTTTGAATACTCTTAACTAAAGATTAAATCATTATTTAGTCTTGATATCCACCTTTCAACTTGTAATCATTCATGTCACTACTGACACTAATCTCAATGCATGTCGAATCTTTTAATCTGAATCATCCATCCATCTTAACTCATGTGTGCATTCAAACAAATCATTTCCTTTATTCTATCTTTATCCTTTTCATGCAATCTTTATTCTTCTAATTTTTGAAATCTCTTAACTAAAGATTAAATCATTATTTAGTCTTGATCTCCACCTTTCAACTTGTAATCATTCACGTCACTACTGACACTAATCTCAATGCATGTCAAATCTTTTAATCTGAGCCTGTCATTCGAACAATTAATTTTCTATAAATTGACCTGACCTTCATCATTGTTACTCCTCTCGAAATCTAATGACTTTTGGAGAACTTGTTTTATAATCTTCGATATTTCGCTATTATCACATCTATTGAGGCTATACTTGCACACATACTGAAAATTTGAGGGCAAGAATACTATCACGGTGAAATGGAGGATAACAGACGTTATTCATGGAACTATATTGATGCTTGGTGAGATCTTTTCATTTGTGCTTTCCTTTGTGCTTTGTTGTTTAGCTTTAGATTACATTATAGTTTATCTCTTTGAGTTGCTTTAATCTTTCCTATTTTCATGATGTTACATTGGTGAACTTGACGTGAAGACACATTCTTTCCAAATCCGTAGAAGTTTTATTCGATTTTTGCAGGTATCGTACGGTTTGACACACTTGAAGCACAAAACAACACAATTGACATTATGAGCCACATCTGATGAATACAACGATGCACTTGAAAAAAATTGACACATCTATGGCTTTCTGCAACACAATTGACTGGTAAAAACTTGTGACACATCTGCTGCCTTTCGCAATGCATTTGACTGGTGAAATTTTTGGGTTCAAATTCTGAATTTAAAGTTTTCATTATGTTTTAATTTTGACTAATTTTCAGTTTGTAGCATGTGTTTTAAGGAGTTAACATAGTGTTTGCAGGACGTAGCATAGAAGACAAGTTTTTGAAACCCTTGTTGCAGGACGATCGCCAAAGATAAAATACAAACAACTGATGAATTGTCTTGTAGGATGTGTGACGAAAACTATTTTGAAACAAGACTGTCTATTTTAGATTAGATAACATTTTATTTAGTGCTTAAAAAGAACTCTGTCTACCGTGTTTTGTGCACTTGCACGCTTTGTGTTACCTGATCAGTGTGTACGTACACATTGATCCTTTTCTTTTTTAAGAGAGGCTTCCCTGGGGATTTCATCACCTCAGGGTTTGACCTTGAGCACGTTTTCTAGCAGGCTATATATAATGGGGGAGAACGAAATTTGTACCCCAAGGAGTGGATAGCATCGTTCGAGAGCCAAGCCATGAGACCCTCAATCCGCCGAGACTCAGTGGTGATGAGAGTGGGAGATACCCTCCCAATCTCAAGCTATTTTAGACGGGTTCTCTATTCACAAACTCCCTTACTAGACACCATTTGTTTTAGAAACCCAAATCCTTCTATCTACTGGCACAGGAGATTAGACCTCTGAAGGTGTCTCAGGGCCATACAGTTCTTTGTAGAGATGAGAAGTATGCCATGGGAGTTTCATGGGTATTGAAGCTTGGCTTCCCAAGAGAAGTGAGTGTCGTGGAGGGGAGCCAACGGGGTCAAGCTTCTAGTCATCCACTCTAAATAAGCATAGCTAGGGAAACCCAAGTGAGAATCTAGTAAGATATTGTCACATTCCAGCCTTAGGATCGTACTTGCTTGATTTAAATACTTTGTTTATGTCTGAAATACTATGTTTTCTGAGTGTTTGTTATTTTCCAAAAAAATTAATTAGAAATAGTGAGTCAAAACCTACAATTTATCATACTACATATGTTCATCAGAAAACTACAACTGTCAAATAGAGTCGCACTTGTTCACTAGAAAAATGCAACTGTTACTTTGAGTCACATTTGTTTACCAGTTTGTTGCATCTGTCAAAACTGAGTCCAATATGCATTTACTAGAAACTGAGTCACATATGCTTATCAGTGAGTCGCATCTGTTAGAATAGGTCGCATGTGCTTGCTGGATAACCGCATTTGTTAATCCCGAGTCGCATATGTTAATTACCTCTATTACTGGAAAACCCGCATTTGACACTTCCTGTGACGCATCTGAATAGGAGAGTTGCATCTGCAGTCTGGAACGATGCATATGCCCTATCACAGACCCTTGCTATATTTTACCAGTTGATAGTCTCTGATACCAGAATACCGCATACGTTTACTAGTAAGCCGCAGTTGATTTTTGAAGTCGCATTTGTAGTCTAGAATGACACATCTGCCAAACACATTTCCTGATACAGTTTGAGTTTGAAAACCATATCTGAGAAATCCTAAGTCGCAATTGATACAGTGAGTCGCATCTGTCTGATACAAAACCGCATCTGTCTAATACCCGAGACTGAATTTACCAGTAGACCACAATTGACAACACAAACCACAACTATTAAATTATGTGATGCATCTGTCATCCTGCAACGCATTTTCCTGATTACAAGAAAACCAAAATTCACTGTCATAGACCGAAACTGAACAGTCATACTAGTATCTGACTTATCCTTTTACACTGATTCTTGGACAGAAACTAGATAGTTTGCTCATTTGCATCCTTTAGGTATAATTCAGTCATAGTGATAGGCATCCTAGTTTTAGATATTACATTCATCTTAAGAGTCTTTATTTCCTCTAGGGAGATCATCATTTGCAAATCTTAAGATAGGAATCTTTCATGCTTTGGATGAACCCTTGCTACAACGAACTTTGTCATTAAACCTTGTCATCATATCATTTTTTCCTACACATGAGTTCTTCCAACTCATTAGTCTAGTTTGGGAGCTCACCTTATCTTTTGGTCCTAGTCCTACAAAGGTTCCTTGTCAAAACTAAATTGAAACCTGGGTTAAGCTTTAGCTGGTAGGTAACCTCTTTTAGAATCTTCCAAAATTGATCACTTATAATTTTGCATATTTAGACACTGTCATCCTAGGATAGCATCATTTTAGACATATCTTATTGTAATATCCTCGAGTTTTACCTATTCTAAACAACTAAAATGCAATGGAAAAACACAAAGAAACACCTCAAGATTAGCCTAAGGAATTTTTAATACAAAGAGGTAAAATGAAAAAGGATTACAAATGATTATACCTTCTCTTTGCAGCTGAAACTCCTTGGTTGGCCCTTGATTTTGTATTTCTTTGTATGCTCCTTAGATGGCTATTGATGTAGCTAAATGAAAGATCAAGTAGATGGTGGGATGCAAATGCAAATAGCTAAAATGGATGGCTAGATGAGAGAAAATGCTTGTAAAATGAGTGCAAAAAATGATAGCATAAGGTTGCTCAAATGACTAAGTATTTTTTAAAATGCCTTAGAGGAGGGGGTATTTATAGGGAAATTTTAATTCTCTATAGAATTCAATGGTTGATATTTATCCAACAAGGCCAAGATGAAGGGCTAAGGTGAGTTGAGGACTCACAAGCCCTCACATTTTGACATGTGGAATGTGAAGTGGCTAA
This sequence comes from Sequoia sempervirens, assembly GCA_007258455.2. Classification (NCBI taxonomy): domain Eukaryota; kingdom Viridiplantae; phylum Streptophyta; class Pinopsida; order Cupressales; family Cupressaceae; genus Sequoia; species Sequoia sempervirens. Next base: position 126,757,497 of record VDFB02373365.1, read on the forward strand.
GGGTGAGATGATGTGTAGGTGATGTGGAAGGAGAGTACTTGATGTGGAGGAAGGACAAGTACCTTCCAAATACCTTGGGGAGTGAGAATATTTCCTCAAAAAGGAACTTCTTGTCCCCAAGTGAGAATGAAAGTGGCATTTGAGGAATTTTGGAATTCCTCAAAAATCTCCATGGGAAATGAGAAAGTGGTTGGAGAAATAAATGTGAATTAAAAATTCACATTTTTAGGAGAATCTAATGGATAAGAGAGGGTCTCCAAAAAGGTGAGAATTGGTCACATGTGGATGAGGTGACAAGTCAAATGTTCTAGAAGTCTTGGAAGGATAAAATGTGAATTAAAAATTCATATGGAAAGAGGGTCAATGCCAAGAAAGGCAAATGAAAAGGTTCACTAAAAAGTGGTGCTAAAAGTGGCTAATGACTTTGATTAAGGTTGTGCAAATATTTGATTAGGGTAATTAATGAGAGATTAGAAGCAAGTGGCAAATGTAGGAGGATGTGACATTAATCCTTGATTAAGAGGATGCATATCTTAATCATAAATTAATTAAATTAATCTAGATTAGAGAGGGATTATGGAGGATGTGACAAGGAGAGATAAAAATGAAGAATTTTAAATTGATTTTATTCAAAAAGATTAAGATGACTAAATTAAATAAATTGATGTATTTATTTAATTTAGAGAGGAAAAAGGTGTAAGGTAAAGCATTTAATTGTTAAATTAAATACTTTAAGAACCTTAGGCGGGAAGTGTAATATTAATTAAATAAATTAATATTGATGAAATGGATGAATAGAGAGATAAATTTGATTGTATGGGAGCGATCAAATTTGGATGTCTACACTTATTTACAAGAAAATGCCAAAAAAATAGTTGCATTCATTCCTTATTTGCAAGAAAATACCAAAAACATAGATTAGATTCATAATCATCCATAGACATAGTTTTTGCATCACTTGCACTTTGAGCTTACCTTACATGGTTGAAACAAGATCTAAAAGGAAAGAAAGAGAAAAGATGGTTGATCCAAATGATTTCATCAATCCATTCTCAAATCGCTTTTTAGGGACATCTTCATCGAGAACTCACAAGACTTTGTTAGACAAATTTGTTACTAGAGATGCACAAGGACTTATTGTAGTGGAAGACATAGATGTCGTTGCACAAGACCCTGAGTTTTCCTCCTTTGTAGATGACTATCTAGCAAATGATCCTCAAAGATATTTAGCTAAGTTGCTAGCAGAAGGTGCCAAGTTACCTCATAGGTTTGACATCTGTACCCTACAAACATCTACTCAAGGAACAAACACGACAACTACTAGTGCTACTGTACCTCAAGTTACTACCGCTATACCATTTGGAGGACCCACACAGAGTGGTTCAACAATACACACATCTCCATTTGGTACATCTAGCTCGACACAGGGTCTAAATTTCACCATTGGGGCATCATCATCAAATCCCTTCGGTCCTCTTTTTGGGAACAAAAGACCTAAAATGTCAACTCCTACACCAAGTGTCAATGTCACTAGCACTATACCACATACAACTATACCAAGTGTCAATGTCACTAGTACTATACCACAGATTGGGGTCTCACAAATAGGAAACATACCTTCCTTTCAATATGGAAGCTAACCCACCACTTCACAAATCCCAAATCAAAATCCATTTTCACAAATTCCAAATCAAAATCCATTCTCACAGATTCCAAATCAAAATCCATTTTCACAAATTCCAAATCAAAATCCATTCTCACAGATTCCTAATCAAAATCCATTTTCACAAATCCCAAATTAAAATCCATTCACGTAGATTCTGAATCAAAACCTATTCACTAACATTCCAAATCAAAATCCACTCTACATACCAACACTTAACCAAAATACATCACAGAACGTTGGATTCCAAAACACATACATAGACCCAAACAATCCAACTAACACATCATTAGCACAAGTTGACATCCTACAGACAAAAATGCATGCTCTTCAATCATAGATGGATAACATGGCAGTTTCTAACAAGAGAACTTTCTCAGCAAAGGATTTGTGCCCATTTCCCTTCGACAAATCATTATACATGACACCTTTCCCTCATGGGTATGTTATACCTAATTTCCCCAAGTATAACGAAAAGAGATATCCAGTTGAACACATAAGGGACTTTTCCACGATGTACATAGATGTTGCATATGACCCCACCTATCTTATGAGACTCTTTCCAAGAAGTCTTATTGGAATTGCATTGGAATGGTTTTCAGGTCTTGACTATGGCATAAAATCATGGGGTGAATTGGCTGAAAAATTCATTGAACAACATCGACCATGAAATAAGCATAGCAACCTTGTGTCACAATACACAAGAGGAAGGAGAAAATTTTATCACTTTCTTCCAGAGATGGAGAACTATAGCCAGCCAATGTCCTGTCGAGATACCTGAGAAACAAAAGGTCACTATCTTCTAGGAAAACCTCAACCCCAAATTGAGAAGTGACTTGAGAGTACATTGTTGCACATCCTTTGCAGAACTAGTGGAAAAGGGCCTCATACTAGAGAAAGGACTCATAGACAAAGGGGAACTCAAGGTACCCAATAGAAATCCCCCTGTGAAAAACACCCCCAATGATAGAAGCAAGTTTTGGTCTCGAAACAAAAATGTTACCAATGATGGGGTCGTTGATGATAAAACCCTACAAGCAGAACCATTCATCACACTTAGAGGAAATAAACCCTCTACAAACACACTCAATGTCATCAATCAAACCCCCAACACTACCCAAAACACCCAGCGACCACAACAACAAAGTAGGTTTCCAAAACGTGAGCTCACTCCCTTAGGGGAACCCATTGAATCAGTCTTTAAACAACTATTGCAACACAATCTCAGACAACTTCAAGAGCCAAGATAATACAATCCAATGCAATTCAAACCATTTTGATGGGATGAAAATGCCTTTTGTGACTTCCATAGATCCAAGGGACATAACCTACAAAATTGTTGACAACTAAAAACATCATACAAGACTTTGTCGAGAACAAAACTTTCAAGTTAGTGGACATAATCTGACATCTTCAAACACTGATCATAAGGTATTTTCTGATCCACTACATGACCATGGGAAAGGAAAGGCCCCTAGTTCAGGTAACAAGACCAATAGTGCAACCAACTACACTAGTGTTAAGCATGACTATAGTGGCCCAATCATAAATCACATCCAAGTTGTTGATGAGCATTTTAACACGATCACCATAAATAAAACTCTCGAGTGTGTTGTCAACACTTGCCGAAGCAAAATCACCATCCAAGGTCCTCCATCACACCAGACACCATAGACTTCCAAGCCGCAGTATAACTTACTTGACTAGCTGGGGAAGACCCCAACCCAAATCTCTATCTTGGAACTCTTGCGTATCTCCCCCGATCACCAATCCATTCTAGATAAGGCTTTACAAAGCACGAATGTCCCCACCGACCTGGATTTCAATCGTTTCCAAGAGATGGTAGGCTACTTAACCAAAAATCATCACGCTACCTTCTCCGAACAATACTATGCAACCGAGAAGACAAATCATAGTGACCCATTACATCTAGAAGTCCTTGTTCATAAAATAAAAATCAGACAAGTCTTGGTAGACGGACAAGTAGGGTTAAATATTTGCACTTTAAAACTGGTTAAGGCTTTAGGCTTCTTAGAGGCGTGTGTGGACACCACAAAAAGCATTGTCATCAACACTTATGATGATGAAGAATGAAATTCAAAGGGGGTTGTAACACTCCCTATCAGAATTGGGCCTGGAATTATGGATACAAACTTCCAAGTCTTGGATCTCACCCTCCCATACAACCTTTTGCTAGGCAGACCATGGATTCATGCTATGAAGGCAGTCCCTTCTACCTACCATCAATGTCTAAAATTCCCCTACAATGGCACTGAGATTACAATAGATGGTGACCTAGATCCTTTCCAATATTGTACTAATCTATGAGAGATACCACAACACTAGGTGCCTATAAACCAAGAAGCTTCATCATCCAATTCATCTCACTATGTCGATCCATCCACTATCTCTAAAACATCGACTCCATCATCACTACCTTCCACTCCTAGGATCGAGATCCAAGACAAGGGTTGTGGAGAATATCACATGAAGACATCTTATTGTGTTATCCATCTAATTCCTCCTAAATCATATAGTTTACCTACAACAGATAGGAGACAGTCAGTGGTCACCATACACATCCCTCCCACAACAACATTCACAAAATGAGGAGAATTAAGTAAAGAAGCCATCAACAAAGATGATGTGACCTCCTGGATATATAGAGAAATCAATGAAGAACCTCCTCCACTTGCTCAGATACCTATAGATCAATACGGAAAAGGTTTTACCATAATGCAGAGCAAAGGATACAATGGACATAGTGGCTTAGGCTTACATCAGAATGGGAGGACGAAACCTATCATTGTTTCTAAATGGTTGAAAGGCCTAGGGATTGGGTTTCAACCAATCCAGATTGGCGTTCCTAGTACCACATCACATTTACTAGAGGAAGTAAGTGCTTCTAAAGATATTGAGACATCCAACGAACCAACTAACCAACCCTACTATGATTCCCTCGACTCTAACGAATATGAGTGGCATTCCCTATCCTCCACCTCTACCATGGACCTTGAGAAACTATTTGGAGAAATTGATTTAATGCTTAAATCCTCCCTAAATCCATTGAATTCCTATCCACCGAAGAATATGAAAAAAGAGGAATGGTTTAAACATTACTATTGGGAATCTCTTGATCCTACCTCTTGGGAACCTGAAAAATCCATTTTAGATAACCACACCTTGACAATAGTCCCACCTCAAAATCCACCTAGATCCAAGCAAAGGAGCAAAGAGGACTTGGTAAGAAACCTTTGTGACTATGTGAAAAACTCAGCTTTTACCTTGACCCCTTTGAACTTTGACACCTCCGATGATGATATGCCCTTAGTATAGCCTGAGCTCATCGATTGGAACCAACAAGACACACCCGTCTTAGACATCTTTGAGAACAATGAAGCAATTCCAGAGTTCCTGGGACTACAAGAAGGCATACCTAGTGGTGATCATAAGGTTGGTTTTACCATAGACTTGGACAACATGGCATATTTTGGGGAATTTGTTCAACCCTCTAGTCACAAAAATAAGAAAAAGAATGAAAAATATAAAAATGACGAGTCCCTAGGTGAAAACCGAAAGGAACCTTTGGACAATGAAAAAGCCAAAAATAAGGACGCATCTGAGGGCGAAAAACTCTCTAAGGCAACCAAGGATGGAGGTTTGAACATTCTCTCAATTGCTCAGGAAAAGCCACCCATGTTAGTTGGAGAATTTGTGGAAGTCAACATAGGTACTGGAGAGAATCCCCGACTAGTCTATTTTGTAGCATCATTGACAAAAGTAGAACAACCAAAATTTCACAACTTCTTCACACAAAGACAGATCAACTTTTCCTGGTCATATGCTGACATGCCTAGGCTGGATCCTAAACTTGTACTACATCATTTTCCTTTACAACCTAGAGTAAAACCCGTGAAATAGAAATTGAGGAAAATGCACCCACAGATTGCTCTACTAGTCAAGGTTGAACTGAAGAAACTATTGGACGTTGGCTTCATTAGATCGATTGACTATGCAGACTGGATTTCTAATCTAGTACCAGTCACAAAACCAACAGGGGGTATCCACATCTGTATAGATTTTAGAGATATCAACAAGGCTTGCCCTAAAGATGACTTCCCTATATCGAACATTGACATGATAGTGGACATGACAACAAGATATGAGATGTTATCCCTTATGGATGGATTTTCAGGGTATAATCAGATTATAATTGCAACTGAAGACCAACCTAAGACAACTTTTACCTGTCCATGGGGAGCTTATTGCTAGAATGTCATGCCCTTTGGACTCAAAAATGTTGGAGCAACCTACCAACGGGCTATGAGAACTATTTTTCATGACCTCATACACACTCTTATGGAGGACTACATTAATGATTTGATAGCTAAATAATTGACAAGAGTTGATCATTTACAGGTTTTAGACAAGATTTTTCAAAGGCTAGAAGAGTATAAAGTGAGACTAAATATGAAGAAATGTGTGTTTGGCATGAAATCAGGAAAGCTTCTGGGATATATCATTTCTAGACGAGGCATTGAAGTGGATCCAGCCAAAGTGAAAGCAATAATAGACATGCCTCCACCAGCTAATCTCAGTCAGCTAAGGACACTACAAGGGAGACTGCAATCCATTAGAAGATTCATAGTGCACTTAGCAAATAAGAAACATCCTTTCCAACATCTACTTAGAAAAGGAGTACCCTTTGTATGGACAGTTAAATGCCAAGAAGCTTTTCAACTAATTAAGGATTACCTACTCACACCACCAGTCTTAATGCCACCTATTGAGGGATGACCATTGATTCTTTACATATCAGCTACCACCTTAGCACTAGGAGCATTGCTTGCACAAAATGACAATGAGGGTCATGAAAGGGCAGTATACTATATCAGTCACACTTTGGTAGGTTATGAGCTCAATTACAGTACCATTGAACATGCTTATCTTGCAGTAGTTTTTGCTACTCAAAAACTAAGGCACTACATGCTAAACCACCAAACCATGATGGTTGAAAAGATAGATCTTCTGAAATATCTTCTCAGCAAAGCAGCATTGATAGGACGATTGGCCAAATGGGTAATGATACTTAGCGAATATGATATCTAGTACGTAGAGAGAAAAGCTATCAAAGGATAAGTCATTGTTGATCAGTTGGTCGATGCACCGATACAAGAAAATCGACCTTTAGTTGCAAATTTTCCTGATGAGTTCATATTCACTTTTGACACGAGCACGACATGGAAATTATACTTTGATGGGTCCCATACAAATCATGGCTCAGGGACTGGTATATTATTTATCACACCACAGGGTGACTTTATTCCCAAGTCATTCAGGATTGCCTTTCCATGTACCAACAACATAGCAGAATATGAGGATCTTGTAATAGGATTACACATGGCAGTCAAATGGAAGATCAAGAACCTTCAGGTTTATGGCGATTCTCAACTGGTAATCTGACATGTAAATGATGACTATGAGACGAAGGATGAAAAGCTTGCTCCCTACAAACACATGACATATAGTTTCAAGGATTACTTTGACAAGGTTGAATTTCATCAAATACCTCATGTTCTCAATAGGGTAGTAGACGCCATGGCCACTATTGCCTCACTCTTAGACATACTTAGCAACATGCCTAAATTCGAGTTTTTGGTAGAATAACTTTTGGTCCCTGCCCATGACATCCCAGATTCAGAGATGGTGTGTGAGATTGTTGGTCACTATTCCCCATGGTATAAGGACATATATGACTACCTTCATGCAGAGATCATACCCCCTAACCTTTCCAACAACCAACATAGGACATTTATCCATAAGACAACCAAGTATTCCATCATCAGAGACACCCTATATAGACGTGCCCTAGACAATGCCCTATTGATATGTATCGATACTAAAGAAGCACAAGCAACCTTGCGTGGGGTACATGAGGGTATATGTGGATCCCATTCTAGCGGTCCTACCTTAGCTAAGAAGATTATGAGACTAGGTTACTATTAGCCTACCATGGAAAAGGACTCATATATCTTTGTCAAGAAATGTCGTCAATGTTAGGTACACGAAGACTTAATACATGCACCAGCACAGGAGCTTCGTCCCATAACATCACTATGGCCCTTTGCCCAATGGGGACTTGACCTCATAGGAAAGATACATCCTACATCCTCTAATAGCCATAAGTTCATTATCACTGTGACTGAGTACTTCACCAAGTGGATTGAAGCTATTCCCATGACCTATATCACCGGCACACATATTTTTAAGTTTATCCTAAACTATATCATATGTCGGTATGGTGTCCCTCAATCCATAATCACAGATAATGGTTGTCCATTCAAGAACCAAGAAGTATGTCATCTCTGTGAAGAGTTCCATATCCAACACCATTTTTCCACCCCATATTACCCACAAGGTAACGGCCAAGCTGAGACATCTAATAAAACTATCATCAGAATCCTCAAAAAGACTGTTAATTATGTTGGTCGTGATTCGCATTTACAGCTAAATCTAGCCTTATGGGCTTACTGCACGAGCATTTGTACTCCCACTGGCGCCACTCTGTATTCCTTAGTATTTGGTTATGAGGTTGTGAGTAGTTCTATTTACCTATCATAAATGATGCAAAACATAATGCAAAAGAAGGAAAACAACACGTCAACACCTCAACATTGGGCTGCGTTAAACTCAAACAAGATAAAGATGAAAAACATATTTATACCTTGTATGAGTTGCTCCTTGGTTGGCCCTTTGATAGTTGATAAATTTATGCTCCTTGATGGAAGTAGTGCTAAAAATGGATGCAAAACGATTCTGATGTGATGAGGATTCAAATGAGAGATGTGGGTATTTTGATGGATGAAAAAAATGGATGCAAGAGCTTGAGGATTCAACAACGAAGGTTGTGAGTGCAAAATGCAAGTATGTTGAGTGTTTGTGAATTGTGAGAGCTTGAACTTGAAAATGTGAATGTGATGAATGATTAAATTGAGAGAAAATATTCCATTTTAAAGGAAGAATCTCTAGAGAAATAAACGGTCAAGAACTTGCCAACATGGGAAATATGAAGGGTTGTGGTGAGTTGATGACTCACAAGCCATCACATCTTGCCATGTGGAGGATGAGATGTCACAAGGACAAGTGAGTTGGAAAAATGAACATGTGAGGTGGAGGTACTTGCAAATACCTTGGGATTGGGAGAAAGTTTCCTTAAGAAAAAAATTCTTGTTCCCATATGGGAGGAAGGTGACATATGAGGAATTTTAGTATTCCTCAAAAATCTCCATGGGGAAGAAAGAAGTGGTTGGAGAAATAAATGTGAATTTTAAATTCACATTATTGGGAGTACCTTGGGGATAAAACAAGGTTCTCAAAAAGGTAAGTACTTGTCCCATGTGATTGATGTGACCTCTCAATGATCCACATAGGGAAGATGAGAGCTTTAGAGGGATAAATGTGAATTTTTAATTCACATGAGGAAGAGGGTCTAGACTAAAAGTGGAAATTGTGAAGGTTGACCAAAAAGGTATGCTAAATATAGCAAGGTGATTAGATTAAGGTTGTGTAAACAGGTGATTAATGAAAGATTAATGAGGGATTAGATGAAAGTGGCCAAATATGGAGGATGTGACATTAATCTTGATTAAGGGTGTGCAAATCCTAATCATGGATTAATTAGACTAATCTAGATTAGAAGAAGGTTATGGAGGATATGACAAGGAGAGAGAAATAGAGGAATTTAAAATTGATTTAAATTCCAAAAAGGCTAAATAACCAAATTAAATAAATTGATGTATTTATTTAATTTAGAGAAAGGATGAAAGGTAAAGTACTTAATTATTAAATTAAATACTTTATAAACCTTAGGCAAAAGGTGAAATATTAATTAAATAAATAATTTAATTAATATGGATGGAATAGATGAGTAAAGGGGACAAATTTGACCATGTGGGAGTGGTCAAATTTGGATGTCTATATTTTTCCCCTCTTTGAGATGATGTTATGAAGTAGCATCATTTCAAAGAAGATTAAAAGATAGGATCAAGAAGAAGATGATTAGATTGGGAAAGATGCCCCAGTCATCAAAGGAGTGACTAGGAAGAAGGATGATAGGAGTGAAGATGAATATTAGGGATTGAGGATGCCCCCTCGAGAGGACATGCGGGTTCAAGAGAACATGGGTGTGCTCTTGAAATGGATGAGACGATGAAAGGGGATATAGGGAAGATGATACAAAGTGATGGATAAGAGAGGATGACATACGATGAAGAGATAAAAGAAAGCACAAATGAATTCAAGGACAAAGGGGATGTTGCCCCAATCAAGCTACAAGCCAAAATGGGTTGATGATGGATAAAGTGTTGTTGATGAGGGAAGGATACATCCCAAAACAACACCAAAGGATAGGGAAGGATACATCTCGATGATGACGATGAAAGTGATGATGAAAGTGTTGTTGATGAGGGAAGGATACATCCCAAAACAACACCAAAGGATAGGGAAGGATACATCTCGATGGTGATGGCGATGATGAGGATTGGATCAAGGCTTGTAGTGAGGCTGGGAACAAGACCAAGGATTGGAGAAGATGATTTGTGCTAGATTGAATGGATGAGGATTGGATGGAGATGTGAGATGGATGAAAAGAATGAAAATGATGGAGGAAAAGATGCTTAGAATTACCAATCTATATTATTCTAAGAAGATTGAAGAGATGATGATAGGATGAATATTGATAAACAAAATGGATGAGAAAAGATGGAGGATACATGCAATGCAATGGAATGGAAAATGAAATGCAATCCTAATACAATTTGCCATTTTTGGAGCACTGATTTTTGCTATAGCATAAAACACCAGGTGCCAAGGTATATGTAACCAAGGTGGATTAGTGTCCAATGCATGAAACAAACACAACAGACAAGAAGGCTATCCCAACACCCCAAAGTCACAAAGACCTTGGTTAGGCCAGGCATTGGAATAACCACAAGCACAAGAGGATTCCCCAACATAACACAAGACCGTAGGAATCTTGGTGGGTACTACGCAAGACAACCAAGAAGACAACAACAAACAAAAGATCAAGATATGCCCCTATGTTTCTCAGTCAAAGCACACCATGATATGATGGATCAAGGCGACCTTGACAAGTGATGATAGGAATGATAAACAAAAGGCTAAAAGTATCAAAAGATCGCAATCAATTTTGAATGTCCTTTGCAATAGGATCAAGAGGATGGATGGGATTGACAAGGTCTGTTAGGAAGGATGCATCTTGTTGAGACCAAAGATGAATACTAAACTAAAAGATCGATATGACGTAGGATACTCAAGACGGATAGGATCTCATGATACGAGTGGATCTCATTTATGAAGAACCAACTAGATAAGGGCATAGCTTGACAACACGACATAAGAGAGACAAGACACGAGACTGACACACCCTACAAACCTAGGGGCTCAGGGGCCGATCAAAGATTAGCCTTGCCTATGTGAAAGCACAAAGCCCTCGTAGTTTGATGAAAGATAGGACAAACAAAAGCGGAAAGAGGACAATGAAGATCGATGATAGATGACAAAGATAGGATGGAAAAAAGGAGCCCCGGGGGTGGATCAAATGATCGACCTTGTCTACATGAAAGCGTAGGGGCAACGTAATTCGACAAAGACCAAAGATAAATGATGGATAAAGGATGATGAGATGACCATGATAAGGGGATAAAATGATGGAACCGATACGATGAGACAAGATAGACCTAGTGAATAGGATAGGATGATGGTGATTGCAGTGAAGCTCAAGGATGGGATAATTATCCAAAGCATCAAAAGATGAATTGAGAGGATGATATGATGAAGAGATGAGTGATGAGAAGTGATAGGAGATTGGAAATATGTGCAAAAGAAGCAGGAGTAATGAAGATGAGATAGATGGCATTGGATTGCATGGGGAGAAGCCTATAGACAGATACCAATGACAAGGGATTATGAGATGGGAGGATAGAGATGCATGGATAAGGAGATAAGGATAGGGGATGAAAGGGATGCTATGATGGACAGATAGGAAGATAAGGGTGGGAAGATGGAAAGCATTGTTTGGATCGGTAAGGAGATAAGGATGGGGAGATGGAAGGGATGCTATGATGAATGGATAGGAAGATAAGGATGGGGAGATGGAATAGATGCTATGATGGATGGATAGAGGGATAAGGATTTGGATGAGGAAAATGTTATTGGATGGATAGGTGGAAAGGTAAGGATTTGGAAGATAGGAGGGATTTCTTTGATGAATGTATAGGAAGATAAGGATGGGGAGATGGAATGGATTGTTTGGATGGAGGGATAGAAGGATAAGGATTTGGATGAGGAAAAGATTATTAGATGGAGAGATGGAAAGGTAAGGGTTTGGAAGATGGAGGGGATTGTATGATGGATGAAGGATGTCTCCAAGGACTATGTTACAAAGGTGGTAGATGCCCCCACTCTAAATATGTCATGTGTGAAGAGGCAGAGGGATGGAAGACAAGTGGATGGGAAGATAAAGGAGATAAATGGATATGGATAGGATGCATGGATAAGGAAGGAAGACTGATGGTAGTATGACAAGTGGACAAAAGAAGGTAGATGGATGTGGATAAGGAATATGATAGTGTATGGATGAAGGGAATGTATACCAAGAGGTGTCCAAAGCATGTATATATGTTTTCCCCTATCTATATGAAGATCAAAAGGAGGATGGAGGGATTGGGATAAATGGGATATGCCAGGCAGGATGCGTAAGACAAGTGGGATGGAGGAGATGGATGAAGGGGATGTAGTTGCCCCCAAGTGTGGAAGTAAGCTGGATGGGGGATTTACACATGACGCTTGTTTGCCAAGTTTTCATCATGGTACTTATCCAAGGCGCTTGTTTGCCAAGTTTTCACCATTGGATGGATTATTTTTCTTTACTTTTTTTTTTGTTTTTTGACTTTTTTGACTTTTTTGGATTTTTTGGATTTTTCTAGATTTTTGGATAGAATGTGGATGGAGATGGATAATGATAGGGATGTGGATAAGTGTATTTAGAAGACATGTGATAAGGAGATGGATGAAGGACTCAAGCATCAAGTTCCATATGAGGTATTAAGAGCCCACGTGTGAAGTGACTATTTGATATATGTACAACCTTATCAGGATAAATGAATTATGCAAGAGAATGGATTAAAGGGGTTTGATGTGGGAGATATGTGGGATAATGGATGGGATGTTGGAAAGTGTATGGATGGAATGATGGGGTGGATGTGTGATGGGGAGATGGTTTCAAGACCAACATTGGCACATATGGTGATGTATGTGAAAGGATAGGAGGAATAATGGATGAAGAATGTGGGGATAATGGAGGAGATGGGGTTGTAAAGTTTGGGACATAAGGACCCAAAACATATTTAGGAGATGGAAGGAATGTATGATAAGCTTTTGGATTAGCAACTTTGGATGTTATTACAAATTTTTTATTTGAAGGCATTGCATCTTTTTTCTTTGGGATCCACATGGTTTTGATTTTTTCTTTGGTGGGCCTTTGTGGCCTGTGGGTTGGACTTGGATTTTGAATTTGATTTTTCTTTTCTTCAACATGTATTTTTAAGGGAACATGAGGAGCTTTAGATTCATGTGGATGTTTACATTTATGCATTTTTACTTTGATATCCAAAGTGCTTTTAATAGCAATGGGATGGGTGTGAGGAGATGGATGATGTGGAGTGATGGAGGTAGAATTTTGAGGATAATATGTGGATGGAGAATGTGTAGGTATGTGCCTTTGTTGATCCTGATTAGGGAACATGAGAGTGGAATGTTTATGATGGGTGACATGGATAGGTCATGGGTGGATAAAAGGATGAGATGGAGGAGGTGATTTTGGAATATAAGGGCCTAAAATAGACGTAGTGGGTGGAGGGACATAAGGACCCAAAATGGATGGAGTAGATGAAGGATGGGAGATGATGGATGGAGGGATGTAAGGACCTAAAATGGATGGAGCAGATGAAGGAGGAATATGGATGGTTGTTTGGAGGCGATACGATGAAGGAGGGGGGATGACAACAAATAATTTGGTGGAGTGATGGGAGGAGCCTCTTATTCATTTAGAAGAGGATTGTTGAGGACGGATAGAGGTTGTATCAACATTTTTGGATTGTGATTCGTGAGAAGTACATCTCAGACCTTGCATATAGGAGTTTTCTTTAACTTGGATGGGCTCTAAAACACCTTGCTCATGAAGGCCTAAACCTTTTCCTTGATAGTTCATGTTCTTGAGCATTCGATCCATGATAGGATTTGTGTTATTCTGGAAGAATGATGTGAGTCCATTATTAGGCAGAGGAGGATGGGTGGTTTATACGCATTGTTTTTCTTTTGCAAGGAGACCACCATGGAGGAATGTGAGAGTACCAAGTGGATATAAAAGTGGTGAGGGGATAGAAGGTTTAGGCGACGATGGAGGATCATGAGATGGAGATGATGGGATAGCATCATCTGGATCGGGACGAGTGAGTGGTAAGGGATCAAGAGAGGGATTAGGTGACATGATAGGATCTAGATTTGTGGTAGTAGACGATAAGGTCTCATGAGATGGAATGATTGGATCTTGAGTGACAAAGGGATCATGGGATTGAATGGATGGGGGATTGTGATCTTGAGGTGGACTAGATGGGATGGTAGGATCTTGATTTGGAGAAGGGGATATGTTGGTATGCTCTGGATCAAGCTCTTGGCATGACTCATCATGTGTGGGAAGCATAATAATGGAGGGTTGAATAGACTCTTCAAGTGGGGGAGATGGAAGGATAGGGGAGCCATGAGGTTCATGGGAATAAATTTTAGTGATACTAGGAGTGGGAGGAGTGGATTGGACTTGAGTGTCTTCATTGGATTGGGTGGATCTAGGAGTAGAAGGTAGTGACGAGGTTTGGTTATCTCTGATGGGCTCGATGGATCTCAGAGTAGGAGATGGGGGTTCAATGGATTCAGTGGGTGTGATGGTTTCAACGGTTTGAGTGGTGTTAGGGGTGGTAACATCAATGATAGGTGTGGTACAGAGAAGGGTCTCATCACTAGTGACTGTGGATGATGGATTGGGATGGCATGGTTCCACGACTTCAAGGTGTGGAGTTGGGGATGTCTTCTTTGTCATAAGTCCTTGGAGAACTTCTGGAGTGAGAATTGTGCATATTCTAGGCTTAGCTGGGGTAATGGGAATAGATGAAGGATTATGGGTTGGTGGACTAGGATTAGATGGGGGAATAGGATTGGATGGAAGACTAAGAGTAAGTGGAGGATTAGGATTATGTATTGGTGGACTAGGATTAGATGGAGGGTTAAGGTAGGGATATTGTGATGGCAGACTAGAATAGGAAGACGTGGATGATGGATTGATGTTGGAGGAAATAGATGGGGAATTAAGATAGGAATATTGGGATGGTTGACTAGGAAAAGAGGATATGGGTAGTGGATTGTAATAAATGTTTTGGGATGGTGGATTAGGATGGGAAGTTTGAGATAGTGGATTGAGATAGGAGGATGTGGATGTTGGATTAGTATAGGAAGATGTGGATGTTGGATTAAGATAAGAAGGTGTGAATGTAGGATTATACTGGTAAGGAGGATTAGGATAGGGGGACATGGATGGGAGATTGTAATAGGAGTATTGGGATGGTAGATTAGGATGGGAAGATTGGGATGGTAGATTAGGATAGGAATATTGGGATGACGGATTGGGATATGAGGACGTGGATGGGGGATAAGAGGAAGATGTAGGTGAAGGATATGATGAATATGTGGATGGGGAAGATAATGGATATCCCTTGTCAAAGGTAGTATAAGGAGCGTTATTAGGTGTGGATGAAGATGTAACATGATAACTCAGAGGGGTAATTGGATTGTGGAAATCGGTTTGGGAAATCTTACTAGAAATGATAGCATTGAGGGGATCTATGTCGCATACTTCTTGATCAACAAGACTCTCGTTATCATCGTCAACACAATTAGGGTTTCCCTTGACTACTATTGATGGAGGATAAGGATTCATGATGGATACAAATTGAAAGATGTGAACGGACGATTAGAAGGAAAGAAAAGGTGATGAAAGGATAAATAGGAGATTGGAAAGAGTTGGAGGAATGGATCCTAAGATTTGTTTCGATATCAGGAGATCTTGGATGGTAATGGACTAAAGCTCAAATCAGGATTTAGGTCAAGCTCAGATTGGGATTGGATTAAAGCTCAGATTTGGAGTTCAGATTCAGATGATTGGACAATGTGATGGGATTGACTCTAAACCAAGTTCAGAGGTTCGATGGGATTGGCTTACCACAAGATGATTATGACCCAGAATCTACCTCCAGATGGAAGTAGATTGATTGGGTGATCGGATATGGATGTGGTTGGATTAGATTGGATAAGGTTGATTGATGAAACGATTGATAAGATCAAATGATGGATCAGATAGGATGATGAAAGGGATTCTAAACCAAGTTCAAAGATTACCCTAGGTGACTTAGGGTGTTGATTGATTGAATTAAAGGATAAATAGATGATTCTAACACCAAATCCACCTTGAGATTGAAAGTGGATTGATTGGGCCAAATGATGATTGACTAACTCAGGATGAATGACAATCCTAAGCAGATGTTGATGATGACAATCAAATTTAGACACCTAGGTCAATTCAGATAATAACTTCTAAAACGAAGTTCAAGGGATTTGGATTGAGAAAACGATGAGGGATATGTAACCTAGAGATGCTTTCAGATGATGTACCTATATGATTCAGATGATGAACAAATGATTTGCAGATGGACTGGTGGGAAAGGTCACCTAACTGGAGGGCAGGTTCACCTATTGGTGGGCAGGGTCACCTATTGAAGGGTAGGGTCACCTATTGAAGGGTAGGTTCGCCTATTGGTGGGTAGGGTCGCCTATTGAAGGGTAGGTTCGCCTATTAAAGGGAAGGTTCGCCTATTGAAGGGCAGGTTCACCTATTGGTGGGAAGGGTCACCTATTGAAGGACAAGTTCACCTATTGGTGGGTAGGGTCGCCTATTGAAGGGCAGGTTCACCTATTGAAGGGCAAGGTCGCCTATTGAAGGGCAGGTTCGCCTATCTGCTGGGCAAGGTCACCTATCTACTTTTAGACCCTTGGAATAGGGAAACAGACTCTCAGAACAGGTAGATGGACTCTCAGAACAAGGAGACAGATGATCGGATTGGGGAAACAGTTGCTCAAAATGGATGAACGAATACTCAGAACGAGGAGACGGATGGTCGAAATGGATGATCGAATACTTGGAACGAGTGAACGGATGATGGGAATGGATGAACAGATGCTCAAAATGAGTAATGATTGCTTAGAAGGGGAGATAGACTCTCGAAACGAGGAGACAAATGCTCAGAATGGGTGAACGGATGCTTAGAATGGATGAACGGATGCTTAGAAAGATGAGACAGATGCTCAAAACGAGGAAATGGATGCTCAAAATGAGGGAATGGATGCTCAGAATGAGATGGATGCTTGGAACAAGGAGATGGATGCTTGGAATGAGGAGATGGACACTCGAAACGAGAAGAAGGATGCTCGAAATAGAGAGATGGATGTTCAGAACGAGGAAATGGATGCTCATAAGGGGAGATGAACTCTCGAAATGGGAAAACGAATGCTTGAAATGGATAAATAGATGCTCAGAATGGATGAATGAATGCTCAGAATGAGTAAACAGATGCTTGAAACGGGAGACTGACTCTCAGAACAAGGAGATAGATGTTTGGAATGGATGAACGGATGCTTAGAATGAGCAAACAGATGGTCGAAATGAGGAGATGGATGCTCAGAACGAGAAGAAGGATGCTTGAAATGGGGAAGCAGATGCCTAGAACGACTGAACGAAGGGTGACATTAGCTGTCTGGGGGAAAAATTTTCCCAACTTGAGGTAGGTTCGCCCAAGTATGGGGTAGGTTCGCCCAACTTGGGGCAAGTTTGCCCAACTTGGTGAAACTGTTGTTTTGATGGCTATTTGACTAACAGAGGGTAGAGTAGCCCTTTTTCAGGGCAGGTTCACCCCTGTTCAGGGTAGGGTTGCCCCTCTCTGGGGCAAGGTTGCCTATTCAGTGAAAGATGGGCAATTCTAATAGAAAAAGGCTGAGAAATGACTGGGACAGAAGGCAAGGTCGCCCCTGTTCAGGGCAGGTTCGCCCTTGTTCAACATACCTGAACTTGACTTGGATGAAACAGCTATGGAAAAGGACAAAAAACATAAAAAACAACAAGCAATAGGAAAGGATGACTTGACTGAACATAAATTTACTGGTTTTGTACAAAAAAAATAATTCAAGTAGCACAATCCTAAGATTAGTAAGAGGGTATGGCCAACACGGTCCTCTAACTAGGATGAACAAGGCAACTAAGGAGTCTTTGATATACGCTCGGTACATGAGGCACAACCGTGAACACCAGTTTGTCACAAGCGTGAGTCGAGAACCCCAACGAGGTATTGAAGGCTCAAACCAACTCTTCACGTCTTATCTAGGTATCACCCTAGCTTCGACACTCCGCCAGACATGACATGAATTGATTGAGGTACAAATTTCGCTCCCCCCCCTTTATATACCCCACTAGTACATGTGGTTGGGATCATCCCTTGGGGTGATGAAATCCCCAATCAGGTCCCACTAAAAAGAGAACACTAAACATTTTCGGCTACTCTTGAGGCTCACAAAAAGTGTAAGGGGAAAGCTTAAACAAAGTAATGCCCCCTTAGGTAACATAAAAGACTAGGTGAGCTACGATTTCTCTTCACCCAAGAACGTCAAATGGCGCAAGGGGATTGGATACGTCAATAGCCCACCTTAGAAACAAAGAACACAAGTATATTGACTCCCTCTAATTAGATCTATGTGCATAGATTAATATGAAAATGAAAACAAACAAGCTAACTAAGAACTTTTCCCATTCATCCTGCAACAAACACATTAGAAGTTTATCAACCTCCAATCTTCGACAAGCGTTAAATATTTGCACAAATGTTAGCAAAATGGTAGACACACTCACCAACAAACGACATTAGGGGGTTAGTACCTCAAAATGATAAGAAACAAATGTTGGAAATGAAGCTTAAACTATTGTTTTACCTCATAGATGCCTCTGTCTGGGCAAGGTCGCCCCTGTTTAGGGTAGGTTTTCCCCTAGCAAGGTTAGGTTCGCCCCTCTGGAAAATTGAAGGCAAAATTTGTCTGTTGCTCAGATGGGCGACTCTGCAAGGTAGGGTCACCCCCGTTGAGGGAAGGTTCACCCAAGTTTGGGTAGGGTCGCCCTAGCAAGGTCAGGTTCACCCAATTGTAGGTGGGGTCACCTCTATCAGCTGCGAAGTTGCCTTTGTGTAACCTGAACTTGCAAAATGTCAAATAAAAGAAAACTTGAAAGAAAGGGACCCATTTGTAGGTCCCACCGGGCATGCCAAAAATGTGATCAGTGCTTCTTACCTAGCCTAAATGACGCAAAAAAAAATGTAAAAGAAGGAAAGAGCACTAAAACACCTCAAGATTGGGCTATGTTAAACTCAAACAAGATAAAGATGAAAAACATATTTATACCTTGTATGAGTTGCTCCTTGGTTGGCCCATTGATAGTTGATAAATATGTGCTCCTTGATGGCAAGAGTGCTAAAAATGGATGCAAAATGATCTAGATGTGACGAGGATTCAAATGAGAGATGTGGGTATTTTGATGGATGAACAAAATGGATGCAAGAGCTCGAGGATTCAACAATGGAGGCTGTGAGTGCAAAATACAAGTATGTTGAGTGTTTGTGAGTTGTGAGAGCTTGAACTTGAAAATGTGAATGTGATGAATGATTGAATTGAGAGAAAATCTTCCATTTTAAGGGAAGAATCTCTAGAGAAACGAATGATCAAGAACTTGCCAACATGGGAAAGATGAAAGGCTGTGGTGAGTTGAGGACTCACAAGCCCTCACATCTTGCCATGTGGAGGATGAGATGTCACAAGGACAAGTGAGTTGGAAAAAAGAACATGTGAGGTGGAGGTACTTGAAAGTACCTTGGGATTGGGAGAAGATTTCATTAAAAGGAATTTCTTGTTCCCATATGGGAGGAAAGTGACATATGAGGAATTTTAGTATTCGTCAAAAATCTCCATGGGGAAGAAAGAAGTGGTTGGAGAAATAAATGTGAATTTTAAATTCACATGATTGGGAGTACCTTGGGGATAAAACAAGGTTCTCAAAAAGGTAAGTACTTGTCCCATGTGACTGATGTGACCTCTCAATGATCCACATGGGGAAGAAGAGAGTTTTGGAGGGATAAATGTAAATTTTTAATTTACATGGGGAAGAGGGTCTAGGCTAAATGTGGAAATTGTGAAGGTTGACCAAAAAGGTATGCTAAATGTAGCAAGAAGATTAGATTAAGGTTGTGTAAACAAGTGATTAATGGAAGATTAATGAGGGATTAGAGGCAAGTGGCCAAATATGGAGGATGTGACATTAATTTTGATTAAAAGTGTGCACATCCTAATCATGGATTAATTAGACTAATCCAGATTAGAAGAAGGTTATGGAGGATGTGACAAGGAGAGAGAAAGAGAGGAATTTAAAATTGATTTAAATTCCAAAAAGGCTAAATGACCAAATTAAATAAATTGATGTATTTATTTAATTTAGTGAAAGGATGAAAACCTAGCAAACAGACGTCTTGGTAACATAAAAAAAATAGTAAAGAGAAATAAGTCATCCACTAGTGAAAACCACTTCGGTGGCGCTTCGGATAAGTACCATGGTGAAAACTTGGCAAACAAGTGCCATGTGTTGTTGACTCTACTCGTTTGTCTACTATCATTCTAATCTGGCTTCCCTGTACATACCACCTATCTTTATTATCCATATCCCTGTACATATCACATATTTTTTCCTAGCCACCACTTGTACATATCATTCATAATAAATGGTTGTCTTTTCCATAACTTGGAATGATTGACATCGAGTGCACTTCGTATCCCCCATCCCATCCTATTCATAATAAATTGGTCTTATACTTGATTGGGGGCAAGCACTTGACTTACGTCATATTGGTTCTTACATTGTTTGTTCTGAAGACGTAAAACCATTGAGAAAAATCCAAAAAACATCACAAAATTTCTTTAAAAAAAATCCAAAAACATTAGAAAACTTTAAAAAGACAAAAAAATAAAAAATATGTCAAAAATCCAAAAATAGAGTCGCACTTGTCAATCTTTGTCATTTGTCGAACTAAGTTGCCTTTGCGACTAGACGTAGGAAAGGCCATCTGTCGATGTTCCCTTGAGGCATTATGTCAATCCTTTTAGGTTTGTTTGTATAAAATCATGATTCAATCCATTGTCTATAAAAAAAGGTCATTGGTCATGTCAAACTATGAGGTCTCTACGTTTATAACGTAGGCAAGGCCATCAATCAATGAGCCCCCAAGGCCGCACTAGGTCAGTCCATTAGGGTTCATCACATACACTACCACACACATCAGATATCTTCATACAAATCAAGCCTTTTTCAGTTAGTCTTGTTAGTCAAAGTCTAGTCGAACTATGAGGTCTCTACGTGTATAACATAGGAAAGACCATCAATCGATGAGCCCCCGAGGCCGCATTAGGTTAGTCCTTTAGGGTTTGTCGTCACACACAGTCAATTGTTAGCACACCACATCAAGTCGGACATCAACAAGATGAACAAGTCAATAATGTCACCAAGTCAAACCAAACAAATTGCCAAAGCAACAAATAAAAATAAATCAATTTATGTCTGCTACAGGATGTGTCCTTCCTAAAAATAGACATCATCAAAATAATCAACCTATGTCTTATACATGATGTGTCCTTCCTGGAAACAAACATTAGGCGAACAATCATCATAGCCTTACACAGGTTAACACATCAACGACATCAGACTCGACGTCTTATATGATATGTGTCTTTCTGAAACCAGGCTTTTGTCATGCTTTATACAGATAGTCATAATATCAAAACTAGACTCAGCGTCTTATTCGGTATGTGTCTCTCCAGAAATCAAGTTTTATCAATCAATCCTCTTATTAATCAAAATAATCAAACAAACATATCAAGTTTTGGAAAATATTTTACTGGCTTTGACTTTGTGGCTTATTTATCTTATCATTTCATTTGACTTTATGATTGGAATCCTGTTACTAGCTTTCTCAAGGATGTCCCATGAAGGATTTAAAGAAGCAATGATGTAACATAATTCTATTTTCATTGACTGATGTTTGTTGACTGTCTTTTAACTTTGATTTTGAGTCGTGTTACTAGTTTCCTCGAGCATGTCCCATGAAGGATTTAGAGGAGCGATGACATCTCATGAACCATCTTTTATTTGTTTGCTGTCTGTGGTTTGTCTTGACAAAAATATTGGGTCAACTGTGCCCTTAGTATGAGTTAGGACATTCCTTGTCTATGATTGTCTGTTGTTAGCAGGTGGATGACCTTGCACACCTTGATCTATGTCATATCATGGTGTTTGTCTCCATTTGTATTAGTTACCACCCAATGATGATTAAGTGCAAAGCCTTTTGTGGTTCGACGAAATATCGAAGATTTCTAATACTAACATCCATATCTTTAATTAGTCATCCTCTTTTCGCATTAACGTTTCTTCTTTATTGTATTAGGACAGAGTCCTGTGACACACAAAAATATAAAGCATCTTGCATATGTATTCATGTTAGAAACATCATGTAAATATCATACATTCTAAACCAACATATATGTTGCATCTTAGAACACAAAAATATAGGCATCCATAGCATTTAGGAATCCATGACATATCATCCATTAATCATTATTATAGATTGCATAACAAAAGCATTGCATGTACATAACAGTTGTAAATATATGCATCACATTATATCCACCATCATCAAACGTATAGCATCACATGTAGATAGCATTGTAAATAAATATATCATCTTGCATCTCATAATCATGAACATTGAATCCATGCATAACATCCATCTATATCATAGAAAGTAAATGCATACATCATCACATAGAATCAACATCACATCATAAGCTACATAAAAACATTATAATGTAGATATGATCATCCATAACATATGCATATCAGATAGACAATAACATATCATATAGAACACAAGCATACATAAAGACTGCATAATCACAATAGAACTACATATCATAGGAATTGATGCCAAA
Organism: Sequoia sempervirens; assembly: GCA_007258455.2. Lineage (NCBI taxonomy): Eukaryota > Viridiplantae > Streptophyta > Pinopsida > Cupressales > Cupressaceae > Sequoia > Sequoia sempervirens. The sequence goes on from VDFB02373365.1 coordinate 126,780,412, forward strand.
ATCATATATATATATATAGCTCAAAAAGTGTCACATCACAAGGTCATAATGTTTCAGTAAAAATGAAGCCTGCAGTCTCTATGATCAAAATACAATGTCCATCAATAAATATCATAACATGTCTCTATCCAGAACTCCCACTACTCCCATGTGGAGAATGTGGAGGCGACTAACGACGAGATCCTAATGACCGGTGTGCAAAAGGAGGCCTGTCATATGGCCCAGTCTTGTGAGGTCCCATGACTCCCTCTATACTCTAAGTCTTGCTCCGTGACCTGCTACTGTGTGCCTGAGAGTAACTGGGAGCCCATCTCTTAGGAGGAACCTCTCCCTCATATAGGTCCCTGTAATAGGTAGCTCTCTCACTTGATCTAACTAACTCCCAAGCGAAAGTTGTAGCTAGCCCACTGCAAAAATCTATAATCTTTGTAAATCTTTGCTCAGTCTCCTATCTCCGAGCTATGGCTTGATCCTTGTCCATATATGCCCTATCTCTCTCCATCTACAGCAAGTCCCGCTCTACCATCAAAGCCCTCATCCCCTCCTCTAGAGACTCTACTCTGGCCCATAGATCTGCTACCTCCTGATCAACAGGACTTGTATCCTCCTATCGCGACTGCTCTCTCCCATCATCATCCTAATCCTCCAGAATCCTGTCTTGAAGCTTCCGCTCTTGGTCATCCATCTCCTCATCCTCATCGTCATCTTGGTATCCAATGAGCATACCAAGAGCATCTATCTCTACCTCCTCCCTAACCATCTCCTCCTCTGCATGCTCCTCACCAATGTCCTCCTCTACTGCATGCTCCTCTCCACCAACCCCAACATCATCCTCCTCTCCTCTTCCAATCTCAAGCATGGGCACATCCTCGCCCTCTCCCTCCTCCTGGACGAGTGACAAATGTGGGCCTCGTCCTCTACGACCATGTCGACCCCTACCACCACCCCTCCAACCTCCTCCTCCCCCATCTCCACTATCACCTCTCCCATCTCTACCACCTCTACCATCGTGACCTTTTCCTATACTGCACCTGCCTCGAGGTCCTGTCCCACACCTCTCTACAGGTGTATCCTGCTCTGGATCAATAAATGGAACCGGCCTGTGACTAGCCCACCATGCATCATATGCATCTGTCATCCCTGGATCGGCTACTCTGCCTCTCCATCCCCACTGAACCGACTGTAATGTATCAATATCTACCTCAACTGTCACAACTGGAATCTCAGGTCCCCATAGACCTCCCTAGATGATCGTGCATACTCCACTCGTCCTCGAGGCTCATCCTGAACCTTGCCAAACTATCTCAGGACCTGATCTGGAAAATGTCTCTCAATGATATGAACATGGGAAACTGTCCTACCAATCAAATACTGCGTCTGTTTGTAGAAGGGCAGGTGTCCATCCTCATTTGGCCATCATGCACAATCCATGTAAGGTCTCCAAATAAATTGTACCATCGTGTCAATGGCATGTCTATAATAACCGGTGTCTCCTATGTGTGTTTGGGTGTTTTCCCCCGCATAACGAAAGGCATAAGGAGCTCCCTACTGCAACTCGACTGTAATAGGTAGACAAAATATAGCAATGTGTTCCCATACCCATACCATAAGTAGCGTGGTACCACAACTCATCGACTATGCCTCTTTGTACGCTATATCATGCAAATGAAAATATAGCATGGCGAGCAAACATGAAACCCATGCATATACTACCCATCTCTCTAACATACCCACTAGCATCTACCCCCATGCCACAGGAAATCCATGACCTCCGCGATCAAGCAGAACAACCCCTCCAATCAATGTACATAACATACAATCTATCCTATCATATCTATTAGCTAGGACATGCCATCTAATATCATAATGGTATACCTAACTGTCTAATATCATCATGAGGGTAATATCTACACATCTCACTGAAACCCCTCTTGTATCATACATAACTCGGGCGTAATCGACTGCCTCAAAATCCTATATACATCCTCTAATGTGACAGTGGCCTCACTTATAGGTAGATGAAATGAAGACGTTTCAGAGTACCACCGCTTGCAGAGAGTAGTCAACAAACCTCAGTTTGCCTGAATAGTGGGCATGTAGGTAACATTATGTAAACCCAGGTGCTAGAGGAACCGTCTCTCTCCACTTCGTAGCTGATCCCGAAAGTCAAAAGTCAAAGGTCTAGACTCCCTTGTGTAAATCAGATCCAATACAACTTGCAATGGCATAATACATATCTGGTGTCAGAAAACAAATAACCTCTTATAGTCCAAAATTTCAAAAAAAATATTTGCCAACCAAATGCGTGATTTTATATCAAATGTGTTGCAAAAACTCAAATGCATCATTCCAATTTGCAAATGCGTTATTATCCTATTCACATGCATTTCACAAATGCAAATGTGTTCAATCATAAACCATACCTAATCAAATGACCATAAAAACATGCAAATGCGTATCCAAAATCACAAATGCGTGCCACTATTTTTCATGCGCTACTATTTTTATCACATGCGGTCTAAATCTACACATGCGGTGAACTAAACTACAAATGCATTCATTTAATTATATCCCTACGCTAACCTAGACGTGATTTTACACATGCAGCATTCCGATGACATATGTGTCGATTACGCGTGCATATGCGGTGATATAAAAAGTGAAGCATGACAAAAAATGAAATAAATGCCTAAAAATGCGCGAAATGAAAAATTTCAAAAAAACGGTGTCCGAGTACTTACTGGGGGTCTTGCATTTGCAAGGCATTTGAACGTTTGAATCCAATATCCACGATGCTGCGAGTGAGGAACGAGTGACATTTTTTCTAGAACTCCAAAGCACAAAAGCATAATTTCTAAACTTGAGAGGTGAAAATGAATGGGTTTTCCACCCAATTTGTATTTATACCTAGGGTTTTTGGTGGCATTTTTCAAACCTTCTATACTGGATGCACTATTTTCCACATTCCGATGACCATTTGACCTATCAAACTTCCTCCAAACTGATTTCTGTCAACACCATCGAATTTCTGGCCATCAAATTAACTAATCGGGACTATTTCCAAATTTTTTGGAATTTTTTTCAAAAATTTGTCAATTTTCCCGAGGGGGCATACCTTTACCTATTCCACATCGGGGCACGATTGGGGCATGTTTCTGATCGATTTTCTTTGACACAACGCCAAAATGACATTGTATCAAAGAGGGGCAAAATGTAGATACTGAAATTTGGTCTAAGTCTGCGACTTCAATTTCTTCATAATTTGTATTTTCATGCTCATGATTAAATAATGTTAATTATTTAATTACTTTCTAAAAATCCTTTCTCATCTATTAATTAAATAACTTTTAATTATTTGACTAATTCATTTTAACATTTATTCCTCTATTAATTAAATAAAATTAATTATTTAATTAATTCATATTATCTTTATTCAAATCCTGATTAATTAAATAAATGTTCTTTATTTAATTACGTCACTAATTAACTTTATCCTATTTCTTAAATTAAATAACATTCTTATTTAATTTATCCTAATCATATTTCCAACTATAATTAAATAAATACTTTAATTATTTAAATATTCATTAATCTTTTCTTCAATCAATTTAATTTAATCCTTAAATATTGAATGTTGAATTAAATAATCATTTAATTCATAAAAACTTATTTTGGACATATTCTTCTATATTTAGATAATTGTTTAAGTTATCTAATTATTCATTCACCACTTAACTTGAGATCTATTTAAATCAGTTAGTCATCTCCTGATTTAATGTCTAATTGCTTTTAACAAATGGACTCTCGGTTTTAACTAGTCAGTTATCTAGTTTTAATTCTTATGCATGTACACATTTATTAATTAAATAACTTTAATTAATTAATTAATTCATGCGTGCATTCAAACATATCGTTTCCTTTATTCTATCTATATTCTTTTCATGCAATCTTTGTTCTTCTAATTTTTGAATACTCTTAACTAAAGATTAAATCATTATTTAATCTTGATCTCCACCTTTCAACTTGTAATCATTCATGTCACTACTAACATTAATCTCAATGCATGTCGAATCTTTTAATCTGAGCCTATCATTCGAACAATCAATTTTCTATAAATTGACTTGACGTTCATCATTATTACTCCTTCTGAAATCTGATGACTTTTGGAGCACTTGTTTTATAATCTTCGATATTTCGCTATTATCACATCTATTGAGGCTATACTTGCACACATACTGAAAATCTGAGGGCAAGAATACTATCACGGCAAAATGGAGAATACTATCACGACGAAATGGAGAAGGACAACAAAGGTTATTCATGGAACTATATTGATGCTTGGTGAGATCTTTTCATTTATGCTTTCCTTTGTGCTTTGTTGTTTAGCTTTAGATTATATTAAAGTTTATCGCTTTGAGTTGCTTTAATCTTTCTTGTTTTCATGATGTTACACACATTTCTAATGTTGTATCAATATTTTAATAAAATACTTATAAATTCAACAATAAGCCTCCTATCAATTTTGTATACATTTCTAATGTTGTATCAATTTTATAATAAAATGCTTATAAATTCAACTATAAGCACAATCAAATTTGTCTTTACTATGCATGTTGTATCAATTTTATAATAAAATGCTTATAAATTCAACTATAAGCACAATCAAATTTGTCTTTACTATGCGTGAGGGCAAGTACTAATTAAGAAAGGGAATTTTGTTCCCTTGAATTATTTTTTCCACATCCTCTTGTCCTATCTCTCCAATGAATAACTAATAAAAAAAAAAAAACAAAAAAACGTAAAAGAGACGCTACAGAAAACTTGGGTTAAAAGCGGAGTTAGCCCTCAACCACACTTCGTGTAAATAAAGCAATCTACCTGGTGCTTGGGATTCCGGGAAAAAGCTGTCAGCTTCTTCTTTCTCGCATGGTTGTAGCATTCAGCAATATGGCTTCTTACACGCCTTCAACTTCGATTACACATGATGAATATGATGCCGAGGAAGAAGAACAAATTGAAGAAGAAGAGCTTAAACAAGCTATGGATGCTTCTTTGGATGAACATGCCCACCAACTTCAATTGGAAGAAGTCATTGCGTTCTCAGACGAAGTGTATGCCTGGGAATTGCAGCTTCAAGAGGCTCTAACCGCGTCATCCAATGCCTGTTCTTCCTCAGTCCCAATTGCAACCTCTTCACAACAAATTCAAGATTGTCAGGAATACGATGATGATATCCAGGTGCATATTAACATAATGTTTTTTGATCAGGGGTTTGTGGGTTTTTATGTTCATCATTTCTTTTTCATATTCTTCACAGGTTGCAAGTGGCAAACGACCCAGAAGCGATAGTGTACTGGTTTCCTCGCCCAAAAGGGCTAGGACAGAGAATGAAGTGATCCCTTTTATAGTATGTGGGATTTGCTTAGAAGCGAAACGGCCATCTGAAATTTTTGATAGGGATTGTTGTTCTCACAAGTTTTGCCATAACTGCATAGCTCAACATACCCTCTCCAAGTTGAAGGAGAAACTTGTACCCATAAATTGCCCCGACCTAAGTTGCAGCCAGATTTTGATTCCTGATGAGTGTGAACCTTTTCTTCCTGCAGAAACACTTGATTTGTGGCATTTAGTAACGGTGGAAGCTGATATTCCTGAGTGTCAGAGGTATTATTGTCCTTATAAGGATTGCTCTGCGCTCCTGTTGAAGGATGTGCTTGAAATCGGTAGCTCGACAGGGGCAGAGATTAAGCAGTCAGAATGCCCAAATTGCAGAAGGTTGTTTTGTGCTCAATGTGGGGTTCCCTGGCATGCTGGTTTGGACTGCAATGAGTATCAGAGGTTGTCTCCTTCTGAGAGAGAGCAAGATGATTTAAAACTGCTGATGCTTGCAAAGGAGAAACAGTGGCAACGGTGCCCTAAGTGCAGGAGGATTGTTGAAAGAGAATCTGGATGTACTCACATGACTTGCAGGCCAGTAAACATGTCAATTGTATTGCATGGTTATGGAATTTTTTATTTTATTAAAATTTATTCTTATTTTTATCTCCTAGTTAGTTAAAAGTAAATCCTTTAGTCTTATAACCATGTATCATCACCCAAATCCTTTAATCAGGGATTGCGGAGTTGCTGATTACCTTAATTTGCAATACATACAATTGATTTTAGGTCAACACTCACCCTATTTGTTGATCTACATAGCTGCTTGAAGCTATTAATATGAAAATCGTGTATTTTATTTCCACATGCAAATCAATGTTCCTTTTGAAACTCTTTGTAGATAAGGAAAATATGATCCCTTGTCTAGAATTTCTGTGCTTGATTATTTTCTTCATAAATTCCAGTAGAATGAAGGGAAGGATTTACCTTCTTATGTTCGGGAAGGAATGATGACATTAATATTCCCGTTGTGGACTGCAGGTGCAATTTCCAGTTTTGTTATAAATGTGGATCAGAATGGAAGAATGCTAGAGTACCATGTACATGCCCTGGGTGGGCAGAAGACGATGAAGAAGAATAAGTTACGTAGGGTATCTTATTTACTTTTAAGGTCTGTGACCTGATAATATGAGCAATTTTGTAAGTAATATTCAAAGAAAGCTAGTTTTGGTACTTGTTTGCATTACATTCCTGTTGGTAAGATAGAGAATTATAAATTTCTAAGGACAACAATAGTCAATCAACTATTATGTCAATTTGTTATATACAAAAATACTGCACCATTCTGTAAGCTATAGTTGCATTCTGTTTACATGGCATTAACACAGCAAATTGAAAGTGTAATTGAAATCAATTACACAGATTTTAAAATTGGGAAAAACTTGACAAATTAAAAAATGCTCAAATATTCACAAAAATATGGAAAAATAACTTTTGTTGTTACTGCATGTCAAGTATATTGCATAGGAATATAAAGTTGAAACAAACACAAAACTTTGGGTTAGTTTAAAAATGGGTTAGGGCTAGGGTTTTATGTTTAAACTTTAAACCCCAATGGTTAGGGTTTAACTGCAACATTAAACCATAACTGTTAGTGTTTAATGTTAAAATCTAAATTTTAGAGTTTCAAGTTTAAAACTTAAATCCTGATTTAAAAGCATTATAAACTTTAAACTTGAACAAAAATGAATGCCGTTATGGGCCTTTTGTGTATCAGTCTAAGGGTCAGAAGGAACTTGGAACAGCAATGAATGAGGTGCGCACTAATTTTCTGATGATGAATCCTTTAAACTTTAAAGCCATTGTTCACTTTTGCTCTGATTTTTTTTTGATTATGGAGTGAAAAAATGTTAAACTGAAGGATACATGTAAAAACTGGCATTTATAAGCGCATGCAGAGGAAGGGTTTTTTGTTTTTTTTCAAATTCCAAAATAACCCATGAATATCTTGAGGGTTATTGATTAACTAGTGGTTTATTGGCAGTTTGAAAGAAAAAGGAAAAACCTCAGCCTTTCAACTAAGAGACTGGTTTTCAGGAAAAATGACCCAGCAGTTTGAACCAGCAGAGTTTAGGAGCTAGGCCATGAGTAACAGTGAATAGCAGCTCGTCTTTCTTGTCATTTACTTCTATACTGTAAACTTCAAGTAAAATTACCATCTTAGGGTAATGTTAGGAAGTAATTTTATGGTTATTGTTCCATAGATTGTGATTCTTGTTGGAAGGTAGTAATCTGACTTTTCAAAGTAGAGTGTCTTTATGGAAGTGAGTTGCAGTGTTCAACTAGGTTTGGGATCTTTTAAAGCAAATCTCATGTTCCTTGTGTTCCTCAAATCATCTGTGCATCATCCACTAATTATGTTCAATTATTGAGCTCCCATATAAATTATGCAGAGAAAATGACCTAAAGATAGAAAAAATTGAAGGTAATCTAGTCGTGGGCTGCTTTATTTGGTGTGGGTGTGATAACTTGTAACACCATATTGCAGTGTGTGATTGAATTTGGGGTGCACATTTTCGCCCCATATTCATTACTCCACTAATTGTTTGCTCATATTTCAGTGCTTCATAACATCGACGATGTGTTCTGAGTTATGCGAAACCTTATTGCATCTTAAGGATTTGAACCTTGGTCTCTTGTTTATGAATGCACCCCTTTACCATTATACCACAAACCAATTTGGTACACAGGACACTAAAATTCATCATCGTCATCACTAAACAAGTCATTTTTTTGCAATTGTGACTTGCTGCAGTATACTAATATAGCTTGTGATTAGCAACAGAATATTTCAAACATAATGTAAACTCAATACTTTTTCTTTCTTAAAAGCAAAAGCCATTGGGGTCAAGTAGATCATATATATACAGTTAAATCCCATGTGAACTTAAAATTTCTTGATCTTGAAAGTTTTAATCAGAGCATTACACTATATTAGTGGGTACTGCCCTAGACATCCCTGTACTTGACCCCCCTTACCCAGGTTTACTCTACTGTCCTAGGTACCTGACTGTCACAATTTAAAAAATAGTACTACTTTGGGTACGACAGTCATGATAAAGAAAACAAACACAAGCAAAGATAAAAGTTGAAAACACAATTAAAAACATAGCACAACTAACTAAACTGTTGCTAGTCCTATTGCATCTGGTTCTTTTTAACGAATTGCTGACTTGGTTGCTCTCAAGGAGGAGCAAGATGATGATTTGTTCATACACTTCTTCAATTAACTGTTACCATTGATTATTTTCCCATTTTGAACAGATAATATAAAGTAATGTGATATATCATGTCATGACTCGTTTAATACTTTGAACTATCAACATTATTAGTGTTTTGTTTGTTTTCTTGGCATATTTATGCATAAAAAAATGATATTAGGGATAGTTTTTTTTGATAACTTTTATGTTTCTATAAATTTTAAAAATGGATGTACAGAAGTTATACCATACCCAGGGTCCAAAAAGAAAACTACAACACTCCATACCTAAACCCTGTACCTGTATGTGAACCAGTAACTTAAGACAAAGCAGTATAGTTGCATACAACTTATTTCTCTCTTTATTACTGGGGATGTAATATATTGTCTTCCATCAAAAATAATACTCAGAGGTCTTACCCAAACCTTCAAGATTTTTTGGAGGCAGCGTTCAGATTGGCATTATCCACTTTATTCTCCAAGGGAGCTCCTTAGATGTCTGTTGCTATCATCATTGCAGTTCTGCTTGTTACTAAAATGGTAGTGCACTTTCGTTGTCCAATCTTCTCGAAACTCCTATTTAACAGCATCTCTTTTCATTAAAATGGTAGAGTCTTCTTCTCAAAGGCCATTATAGAAAGAATGCCCGTCAAACAACACAACCATAAGTCTTTATAATGACTTCTCGTGTCAAAATTTGTATAACTTAAAGCTAAGGATTCATGGATATATCCTATGTTCATAACAACAAATCTTAACTCCCTTTGGCTGCAAAAGAGGAATTGGATGTGTGGATAGCAAAGAAGGTGGCAGTGCTTCCACTAACTGATATCTCTGCAGTAAAACGAGGATGGGAGAAAGCATGATGAATAAATGGGACAGTGACAAATAGCTGGAATTCCTCCATTGGTTGGAGGAATGTGGAAGGAATTTCAAGGTGATGGACCTGGAAGCTGACGAGTGTTAGTGTTTGGTAGCTTCAGGAGATATTTTCTCCTTAATTTATTCTTGTGAAGGCAGGCCGGCCTTATTTTTATAAAGGAAAAATTATACTTGTTCAAGGTCGGCTTTAAGATGAAGGGTTGCCTAGCTTGTATAAATAGGAGATGGTGTCTCCTCATTTCATAATTCAATCAAGCAATTTCATTCACTCCAATTCAAACTTCAGCAGCAGATCGAGTTTCCTAAGCAGCAGATCAGGATCAAGGAGAAGAGTTAATACTTAATGTATTCATGAAATTGCACCAGATAAGTGCAGATCCTTGTATTGTATTCACCCTTTCTAGGGCCTGTTATTCTTCTAATAAATAAAGAGAATATTGTTGTTGGGTTTTTCTCCCTCGAGTAGGAGGGTTTTCCCAGGGTAAAATGTGGTGTTCATTGTCTATGTGTTGCATTTTCTGTTTGCTTACATTTCTGATCTAAAACTAACATGGTATCAGAGCGGGTCTAAGAAAAGATCTTGTCAGAATTGTTTAAGCAGTCTGAGGGAGATTATTGTCATTTGAAGCCGAATGATTCAGGTTATAGAAGATCATCGGCGAATTGGGTAGGTCGTGGATTACTAGAGTCCAAGCTGAGGAGACACTTAAGTTATCGATTCATATTTATTGGTGCTAATCAAACATAGATAGAAGAGTCGGGAGCTTCTAAATTGTTGGATGCTGCTTTTACTATGAAACTAGGTTTTCTCCATACATGGTTCTTTGGAATTTAGTAAGGACCCGTATGTTTTTTTTTGAAGAATCAATTCTGGTACCAAATCGTGCTTGGTTTGGCATTTTATTCAAAAGAAAGAATCATGGGTCTGATACCAGCTTCGAGAGATTAAGTGAATGGAAGCATAGAAATATGAAGTCGGGAAGATTGAATTAATGAAGAGCTGCAAAAAAAATGCCTCATTCTTTGTGATCGATGCTTTCTTTGAGTAACCATCATCTTTTCCATACTCAAGCAACAAATATCGATGAAGAAATAGAAGTTGGGTATCGGCATTCAAGAGAGTCGAGTATCATAGCTTGAATGAAGGACAAGATCCTTGACAGGCGATCATATTATATTCTGGAGGTAGCTTATTGGAGTCGCTTGATTCTTGTGATGCGAATATCTTTTGGAAGCCACAAAAAAAGAAAAAAAAAAAAAAATACAAGTGTGATTGGTAAATTTAACAGATGGTTCAGAATTCTCGACACGCCTGCTATATAGAGACCATCGGTGGAAAGATTATTTATTGAAGGCTGCTGCTTGAAAGATATAAGATCAATTGAAAGATTATTTATTTCTTGCTATCGTTTATAGAGGAGTCATGGCTAAAGACCATCGGTGGAAAGATTATAAGGCTGCCGCTTGAACTTTATAAGATCAATTGAGCCCGTGCATTCTTTGGAGGCCATCGTTTGAGCTTAGAAAGAGGCGCGGACCATTTGGTAATGATGTGGCATAGAAAGTGGAATATGTTCAAGCAAATTCAGGTGGAGTTGGAGCTGGAGCTGTGAAATATTGGAGATCGAATTGAATCTAGGGGCAGAGTATTCTTCACCAACTGGTACAGACATTTAAGGATGCACCGAGGAACAAAAGGATGATGAGTATTGCATAAGGAATTCAAAGGGAGGAAGAGCTTGAGGCATCCTGTGAGGAAGTCATGCCAGCTGGAGAAATGAACAAACATGGAGACATAGTTTGCAGCCTTGGGACTGAGTTGGTGGTGCATAACTCTCATGATTCTGGAGACATCTCTCGAGGGCACAAGGTTGGGTCAGCCTTGGATGGAGAATTTGCATTAGCAAAGAAGATTGAGAAAGATGAAGACACTAAACAACGAAGAACCTATATAGATTGTCATTGCAATCAGTTACTTCGAAGAGGAGGAAATGACATTCAAAGGGAGTTAAATTCCGAAAATTCAAGAGCATGTTCGGGAAAAGGATTAAGGTTCTAAGATCAGTCAATGGAGGGGAGTTCACTTCCAGAGGATTTCTTTGCAATCTCTGAGGCAGGGATCAAGAGGGAGTTCTGTAACTCATTGAGAAGAAGTGAAGGTGTCAGCTAAGTGGGTTGTAGAGAACAAAATTGCACAAGACAATCAATTTGAATTTGACATTGGTAGCTCCTCAAACCTATTCAGAATAGGGTGATCTGGGATGAGGTCAAGGAGGACAGTCCTGGACTCTCGCAAGTCTATAGTGCCGAAGGTGTGCGTTGGAAACCGTTCCTCTAAGGCAAGTATTGCAGGAAATCTTGGACAAGGAGGTTAGGAGGTTGATGCAAGTACTTGGAGCTTCAGAGGGAGTCACATCATCATGAAAATTTGTTGTAGTGTATATTTTTCTGAGACAGAGAAATATGAGGTGAAAGCCCTTGTAGTGTATATTTCTCTGAGATGGAGAAATATGAGGTGAAAAGCCCTTGTAGTGTATATTTCTTTGAGACAGAGAAATATGAGGTGAAAGCCCTTGTAGTGTATATTTCTCTGAGATGGAGAAATATGAGGTGTGAGCCCTTGTTCATCTCTGAGACTGAGATGAGACATCATGTTGAGAGACTCCATGACGACATCACGTTGAGAGACTCCCTAATGAACCCTTGTATTTGTGTTTCTTTCCACACATGGGAGTAGCCATGGTGGATGTCATGTTGAGAGACTCCATGGCGATATCACGTTGAGGGACTCCGTGATGAACACTTGTACACGTGTTTCTTTCCACACATGGGAGTAGCCATGGTGGACGTCATGTTGAGAGACTCCATGATGACATCATGTTGAGAGACTCTATGATGAACCTTTGAGCTTTCCACAAATGGGTGTAGCCATTGTGGGCGTCATGTTGAGAGACTCCACGACGTAGATATCTGGAAAATATCTCCCTAGCTAAGAGGGAGTGTTAGTGTTTGGTAGCTTCAGGAGATATTTTCTCCTTAATTTATTCTTGTGAAGGTAGGTCGGCCTTATTTTTATAAAGGAAAAATTATACTTGTTCAAGGTTGGCTCTAAGATGAAGGGTTGCCTAGCTTGTATAAATAGGAGAAGGTGTCTCCTCATTTCATAATTCAATCAAGCAATTTCATTCACTCCAATTCAAACTTCAACAACAGATCGAGTTTCCTAAGCAGCAGATCAGGATCAAGGAGAAGAGTTAATTAATTAATGTATTCATGAAATTGTACCAGATAAGTGCAGATCCTTGTATTGTATTCGCCCTTTCTAGGGCCTGTTATTCTTCTAATATATAAAGAGAATATTGTTGCTGGGTTTTTCTCCCTTGAGTAGGAGGGTTTTCCTAGGGTAAAATGTGGTGTTCATTGTCTATGTGTTGCATTTTCTGTTTGCTTACATTTCTGATCTAAAACTAACGACGAGGAGGACATGAACTAGTCAGACTAGCCTATAAAGAGGATGAAGAGCCTAACACTACAAAAGGGTGCAACAATAAGTTCCAGAACGCAACTGAGGTAAATATTGTTGGAACATATATCACTTTGGGCATGAACTATAGTATATGTTGCGAGATTGACAATCATCATCAGATGATAACAAATACCATTAAGGCCTTAGACCAGGATTTTGAGCCTGAAAACCTCTTAAAATATTTATCGTCTTTGAGGGTTTAAATGTTTCTCTTATTGAGTCAATTAATGGATGGGGTGGAAGGAATCTGTCTTCTCCTTCTCATGACAACTCCTGATTTTTCAACAGTCGTATGGAGAGAGAATAAATAGAGTGCAATTGCTTGTACCCCCTTAGACTATACTGTTGTTGTAACCTTTTTCAGCATATGCAGAAGAGAAAAAGGAAAGGCAATATGCAGCTTGTGGAAGAAGCTGCAACTGTTAATATGGATAAAGGTGCCATTTTTGTTGGGACCAAAAAATATTGATAATTTTGGTGTTTTGAAAGTGGATGATTTGGCTGAAAGTCATATCAGCGAAGAACTGACTGAAAACCTGGTAGCTAAAGACCGCAAGACTAAGGGTATTCATGTCCAAATTGGTGCTCTTAATGGCCTTCAGGAAGAAATTAAAACCTGGAGAAGCTGTTAGAGTGGGCACATGGTGGATGAGGTGCACCATTTCTGGAGTCATTGATTTTGGAAGAGTAGCTATGTAGGAAGGAAGCTTGAGAGCTAATAAAGACCTCCTCATGCAGAGAACTCACAGTAGTTGTTGCCAATGCTTAGGTGGAGGCGCCTGCCCAAGAAAATGCAGCTTTCCAATGGTATGTTTTCGTCTTCAGTTTTGGTTCATTTTTTGGTGTTTATGATGGTTTTGAATTCTTCTCTTGGTTTGTGGGGCTTTTTTGTCTAGTTACCTTAAGTGAAGGAAAAGAGAGATATCTAGGCCAAGTTGATGTGTTCATAGCTTTTTTAGTTCTTCTACCTGCTGGTATGGTGTTTGCTTTGACTTGGATTTGGAGGACTTGCAGATGAGGTTGGTATCTCTCAACAGAGTCCCTTATTTTGTGCTGTCCTGCATGGTAAGGCGGAGCTTTTGAGTTTTCTCAAGGCTCATGTAAGAGAAGGATTAGTGATCTTTTCTTGTAACAGTGCTGGAGGAATTTTGAGGCTTTCCTATGGTAATATGAGTTTTCTTAAAGGCCCATGGAACAAAAGGATCGGCAAGTTTCTCTTACAACAGCTCTAGAAGAATCTTTGTGTCTTTCCTATGCTATTTGTCAATTGACCGGGCTCATGGAGGAGAAGGATTAGTGATCTCATGGAAGAGAAGGATTAGTGATCTTTTCTTGCAACAGCGCTGGAAGAATTTTGAGGCTTTCCTATGGTAATATGAGTTTTCTTAAAGGCCCATGGAACAAAAGGATGGGTAATATTCCCTTACAACAGCTCTAGAAGAATCCTGAGTCTTTCCTCTGCTAATTGTCAATTGACTTTTACAGTCTCGAGGATTCATCTTCAACCTTTAACCCAAATTATGGTATTTCTATTTCTTTCAGTGATAGTCATAACTGTTATAGTAGAGTTGCTTTGGTAATTACTGGACTGATAAAATTTGGCTTCCCATTTGGTCTAGTTATTTGTAAATCTGTATGTAGTTTTTCTAAGCTATGGTCATTTGGAAAACTAAGGAACTAAGGGATTCAAACCTTTAACTGCATGGATATTTACTAATTTAACTTTCTGAATTGATATAATGATTAAAGAAAAACTCATCCATTTTGCTCAAACGCTTATTGCTAGAATCTTCCTTGCCCATGGCAAAATGACTCAGTTGCTATGGAGCCTCTTTAGCCCCTTTGATTTGTTCTTCACTAGGGTTACGATGTGTGTTCTTGGCAAGTAGTCACTGAGTTTTAGTGAGTTTTTCGGCATTTTTTCAGAGTACTCAACAAAAACTCTCCAGCTAGCAGGAAAACTCCTTTTTTTGCTCCAATTCCTTCTCATTTTTTCTGTTGCTGTGTACTCAAAACAATTTTTCAACAATTTTCCCAGCTATGCAAGAATTAAGTTCATTTCTCATGCTTATTAAAACTATATTTTGCATGTTATTTAACTTTATTTATAACATTATGTATTTATTTAATATGCTGACTCCCGACTGCTGTGCCAAAATTTTGGCCAGCCGAGTTTTGCAGAGTCCTATTTTCTGAGCTGTGGTACTAATACCACATATTGAGACATGCGAAATGTGAAATTTATATCTACACTTGAGCACAAATTGCGCTAACATCTCCTTGTTAAATTCAGTTGGGCACATAGAATATTTGGTGCACAAAACTTCACCATAATTGAAGCTGGAATTCTGGTCTCTCGATGGACAGCTCAAAGTACAAGCCATATGATCTACCATTAAAGATAGAAGCTCATCTTGCCAAGAATTGACAATGGCATGGGCAAGGTTCTGTCATGTGGGAATATACGAAAGCTGGACAATACCTTTATCCTGACTGGGACCCTCCTGCTGTTTTGTCCCTTGACAGAGTTTGATTGGTAAAATCTTTCAGATTCTGAATACTTTTCTATCCTTAGTTATATTCCATTGTAATCTCTATTTGTAGTTGTGGCTGCAACAGACTCGGGAGGATTTTGTGCCCAACATCATAGAAACTGATGCTGTGAATTGATTTTAAAATAATGACACCCATTTACCTTCAGAAGTGACTTCACCAATGCACACGTCATAGGTCTGAATGCATGTATGTATGGATGTGTAGCCATATATTTCAATTCAATTTATTTTTGTTTTAAATCCCATGTGCAGGTCACAAAATTAGATTTGTTGGATGGCCCTTTAACATCCAGTTGGCTTCTCATTTAAAATTTACTTGATATGGGGTCAAAGCCAATGTCCCAAAGAGAGTGTCTATTGGGATAATAAAGGATGATGCTATCGACGCTCAGATCCAATGTTCTTTATAGATCTTAATAATCTCTTATGTTTCACCGTTTAATCCTCCAAGAATCCACAATTTTACTCTTGAAGATGGTGTTTATGACCAACTGGTTTACTAATTTTCTCTACAATTAACTAAATCAAGGTGAATAGAATTTTTCTTAGAAACAAGATATGTATGAACTACCAACTCTTCAAAAGTAACACCTGGCCACCACAATTAAATCAAGCATATGCAAGATTCTTTGCTTGAAGTTCTTCAAATGTGGTGCTACATTTGGATGTAGTTCTTTTAGAGAAATTATCACTTTGATTCCATCCATTCATCTTCTAGATTTTGGTGCCATGTTTGGAGGAGAAGAATAAAAGGTTAGCTGTCATTTGATTTTTTAAGAATGGTGCCACATTTGTAGGATCTCTTGATGAATTACACATTTGAATCCATCCATGAATCTTTTAGATTTTGGTGCTACATTTGGAGGAGAATTATAAATTCACTTGTTTGAGATTGCAGGAGGTTAGCTTCTTGTTGATTTCTTGTATGTTGAAGACAAGTTTTTCATTGTTGTAGGTATTGAGAAATCAAATGAGAGAATTGAGGAATATCCAAAGGGGTTGGATGAGGATGTCAAGGAATCTCAAGACATGTTTTGGGAATGATAGAGAACATAAAGTTTTTTTATGTTAGAGACAATAAGTGATAACAATAAAAAGAAATAGATGTTAAAAGATATAAGGAATTTTAATTATTCATTTATATAGGCATTCACCATATTTATTATATAATCATACTATGTAATTGTTTACATTATACATCAAAACTAACAAGTAGTTTTAGAGGAAGAGTTGCAAAAGATAATGAGCTATAGTGCTGATTTCTTATTCCAATCTATCATTTACAATTGGCACTAAAAAATCCTTAATATATTCCAATATATGCATTGCATACAACATATGGATGTTTTAAATAGATGAGAAATAAGATCAAGATACTATAATAATTGGTGACATACATACAATAATCTATTGAGGGACAAATTGTCATTTTCCTTTAACATGTGAGGCATTTGATAAAAGATGGTGTCAACAAACTCCCTAATGATATAAATATGAGATAAAAGTAGTGTTCCATGGAGATGCACCCCCCTTGAAAAAGTGGTGTTTTAGAAATGGAGATGTTTGAGAGGCTTGGAGACGATTAGGAGATGCCCCTCCATCTTCCCAACACCACCACCAAATAGGAGATGACCTCATGATGTCTTCTTGAGGGAGGGGACTTTTTGAGGAATCTTTCCTTGTTGGGGATATTTAGGGGACATTGTGATGTCTTCAAGATTTCAAAGAATCTTTTCAAAGTCTCTCGAAAGTTTGAGATGGTTGGTTATGTTGGAGTACGGGAAACACTGAGGGGAGGGGGGCGCAGAGAGGGGGTGAATCAGTGTTTCAATAATCAACTTTAATTCAATGGTTTTTCAAAACAAATAATCTCTTTGTAATCATTGAATGTTCAGTTTCAAGAGTGTAACCAAATGTGATAACCAATAGCAGATTCTTAAACAACATGAAAACTCAAATGTTGCAAAGTAGATAAAGAAAGTAGCAAGACTAAATAGCATGAATCATTATAATCACATGGACCACAAAAGAATCATAGCATAGTATTTTTTATGAGTAGAAAACCCTCATAGGGATAGAAAACCACTCGGGAAAATTGCCTCACTGGCTTAATAAAATCCCATTGATTATAGAGCTTTACTGACTGCTTTTTGTGCTTCACTGGCTACTTTTTATGCTTCATTGGCTACAAAATATGCCTCACTGGTAAATACAACTGCTTCACTGACAAAGCCTCATTGGCAAAGCCTCATTGGCTACAAAACATGCCTCACTGGCAAATACAATTGCCTTATTGGAAAAACCTCACTGGCTACACATAATGCCTCACTGGCAAAAGGTCAATCTTTGTCTCATTGACATGACCTTACAACATTCTGTAAAACGTGAAGAAATAAATGACAGAGGGTTTCTCTGTTTCATTGCAATACATTTCAACTTTTAGAACTAATACATTTCATGTCCTAAAGGTTCATTGAGATTGGAACCTATAAAACATAAAACATCAATTTAGTTTTCACTATTTTTGCATACAACTTCTACAAAAACATATTTTAGTATTTTGTTCAACAATAATGACTCTTATTAGAGCATAATATCACTGTGTAATCCATCGAACCCAAAAAATCACTGTTTTTATAACATCCAAAAGATAACATTTGCTACCAACTGTCAATGGGTAACTATCAAATGAAAGCCTTCATAATTGTTTTCCAGAAGTCATCGTGGTTTGTTGTCTATATGGGAACAATGTGCATTTTAAACATATGTACCACATTCTAATACAAAGTCGAAATTGTGTACTAACTGAGTATGTAATTTAGACATAATGTTCCAAACAAATGTAACAAATAAAGAGTCGTGCCCTAGTAAACTCCTAATGCAACATATAACCTTGGTTTACACTTTGCAAACAACAACAAAAATGTGATAAAACCTTGCCCTAGACAACAACAAATGAACCACAATACATTCATGGTGTGCCCTAGTAATAGGATTTGAGAACATAAGACTATAAACTCATATATGAAAGAATAAATGACTCTTTGTAACACCACGATGAATAAGAAGACCAAGGTCAAAATGGCGTATAAACAATGGAATGGAAAAAACCAATTGCTATTAACATTGAAATTGCTCAAACTTAAACAATAAGTCGACCTAGGGTATGAATGAAGAACCCAAATTACAATCTCAAGCAACAATATAATAAACCATGTATAGACAACAAACCTTAGACAAGAAACAAAACATTTTCAGACTAGGGTTTCACAGAACACATTACTACTTTAAAAGCTTTTCATCTTTGCAAGAGTGAAGTCGAATGCACCTTGTAAACTTTGAAAACCAACTGCCTGGAAAACCTTGAAACCATTTTATGCAATAACCAGCCGCCAAACCACCATTCTCCATATCTCCTTCGAGCCCTAACTCGGTTGTGAAACAATGCCTTGTATTTTGCAAAATGATAACATTTAGGGCAAAGTGATGTCAAAACCATTAGGTCGACATTTTCATCATAACCTTTCACATTGCAAAACAAAAAACATATCATTGTGTCAGTGATTAAAATAATAGCCTTTATTTGCATGAATGTAATAAACATCATAATGACCAATGCTCAAGACCATGTGTCGGTCTAAACTTCAAATGCTCCAAGTGTTAAGTCAAGGTTCATGTCTACATGTATTAGAGTTGCCTTCAAGTCCATGTATTAATGCTGTCACAATATCAAAACAATGCTAAATGATAGTCACCAAATATATAACCAATGATGCCTAAGCCTTTCATAAGTGTATCAAGGTGACAACCTGTCTTGACATCAATGCCAAAACCACAATGTCAAAGGGGTCAACAAACTCCCCCTTTGGCATTTATGTCAAACCTGCCAAATACTTGAAAGAATAACACCTGTAGAACCTGTACAAGCATCAAAATTGCCCAGTACATGAATGTAGATATCACAACAATTAACACTTGTAGAACCAAGCATTGAATGTAATGCACTTCTGATAACTAAGTAAACCAAGCTGTGATAAAATTGAACTAGCTACCAAATTGTGATAAAACTAAAAACTGAATGTAAGTTGTGAATACAAGCTATGCAAACTGTGAATGTGAAATACCATAAAACTGAAGCTGAATCATTCTCCCCCTTTTGAAAACAATGCCAAAGGTCAAAGGGGACAAAATCAACAAAGAGCCACTGCAAAAAATAGCGAAACTGTGAAAGCAAGATATTACTAGCAGTTGAACTTGTAGGAATGAACCAATCATCAAGAAACCAACTGTCCAAACCTCTTAAACTGTGTTTGCAAGCCACTCCCCTTGTCAAGAAGACCTTCAAGATTCATTAACACAACAAATTTCATGATTAAGTCACTAACTATTATTATGAACAAGAGTGTCACTATCATCAAGCAAATATGCCACTCAACAAGCAATTGTATCAAGCAACTTGCATCCAAAGTACATTGAATTGTTCCACTAACTATCTTTTGCATAAGGTCACCACTAATGTATCCTTCCATCAAATCACTGTTATGTGGTTGCCATTTTCTGAGCAAAGAGACATGTAATAAAAAAGAGCACACTACAGCCTGTTAAGATCTTTAGAGGCAACATTAGTAAATAGTGTATAAAATGCATAAATTGCAGAGGTAAGCCATACCATCGAATGATATCATAGTCATAGACCATGAAACCATTTCATAGCAAATAGAGGAACAAGTATTAGATCCATGCAACATGATCTTGCCACTGAAAGTAGAGGCACTTAACTTTTGAAACCAAAATAGCAAGTCACTATCCAAATACAATTTGAACATACAATCATCACCACTAAAAAGAGGCACTTAACTTTTGGCTCTTGTTGACATTGTTTTTGCAAAATGTTATCTTCAAGAAACACCACACAAGCCATTTTTCATTATCATCAAGTATAGCCCACCATTACCACTGATGCAAGAAATGTGTGAGAAAAAACAATGTACGATGATAAGAGTTGTCGATAAGCCAAAAATGTATACAACCATATTTTCATAGTAGATGATATTCATATCACTGTCCTTCTAACACTAGAATGACTATCCTGACTCAATCAAAACACTTCTTAAGGCAAACAAAACCGTGTTAAGGAGATGCAGCTACGTAGAGGACTGTCTCACAACACACTAACTAATTGTCACTAAGTGTTCATAGCACCATTGTCAACTAGAAAGGCACAAAGATAACCAACTATTTGATATCATTATAGCCATAGCATACTGCCAAAGCACAACAGGAGTAAGTGCCACTTCATTATCATTTCACAAGTCACTGTCAAGCATTGCAAAACCACTATTAACTTGATTCCAATGTGACCATACTCCTGTAAGCTCAATGTCTTTACAAACTGTGACATTATCCAAACCCTATAACATTGTCCATTTCCAAACAAAGTCACCATCCCAAATCAAGCATCTACTTGAAGCAAGCATGCATATTGTACCACAAATAAATAACACTTTTGAGATCAATTGACACTACTAACTCACGCACCTCCATGCACTGCCACTGTGCATTATCATTGGACAACTAAATGCAAAGAAGAGAAAGACTGATCCATTTACCAATCA
Organism: Sequoia sempervirens; assembly: GCA_007258455.2. Classification (NCBI taxonomy): domain Eukaryota; kingdom Viridiplantae; phylum Streptophyta; class Pinopsida; order Cupressales; family Cupressaceae; genus Sequoia; species Sequoia sempervirens. The sequence continues at coordinate 126,801,625 of VDFB02373365.1, forward strand.
TAGTTCCATTGAATGATACTTCAATTAAGCCCATGAGAATAGTATGACCATTGTCACAAAACAAATATTGCTTGTCATCACAAGTGTGAGCACTGGCATAAGTATGCAAACAACCACTGTTACTATCAAGAAGGATAAACTGTTGTTACTAATCAAAACAAGACTCTGCCTCATTATTGTCACTATCTCAGAAAGTATCATATCACTGTCAAGAGTGTACCATACATAGCATGTCATTCATATCATAGCTAATATGGTCATAATTGTCATCAGACAGTCCATACTGTCAAGATTTCAAGAGCATCAAACCACTGTCACTAGCCTCATACCAAGTTCTTAAACTCCAATAATTGTCCTTTGTCAAACATATTCCAAACAGTCAATACCACTGTCAAACTGTTATTAAAACCTCATGCTTATGGTTTCCCATACCATGAATAGTTTAAGTTCTCTGAAATACCCATTATCTTGTGTCTTTTGACCCTTAGACTGAACTAGGGAACATAACTCCTTTCTCTTACTCATTCACTGTATTGTAGCAGATGTTTTCTACCTTAATTACTTTATTATGTGATCGATGGTTCGCCTCTTTGAATGCTCTGACTTACTAATACTTTCATGATTACATTAATCAACAAGGATACCAAAACATTGTCATCTTATATGCCAAACCTCTGTGAAGCAAACTATGAATGAAAATCACTATACTTTTTTCAAGGAAATAACTATATGACATAAAAGTCCAACACTTGAAACAAAGCAACCAGACAACCAAGCATTATGCAAGCAGGTTAATAGTGACTGTGGTGGGTTCTAAGAGTAATAGGGCGCCCAAGAGGCAAGCCTCTTCTGGGAGTGATGACACAGAGGTTGGGTCGGATGGGTCCTCTCCCAAGGATGCAAAATTGGCTATTGGTAAAGGTTTTGTTGGTGGGGCTCTTGAGGTTGGGGCCCAGGTCAACATTGGGTCGATTGAGAAACTAAGAAGACTATCGAAGAGATTGGCCAATTTGAAGAAAAAGGCTTCTGTTGTTATGACCACAAACCCTAAGGAGATTGAGGAAGGTAAGGTTCCTGCAAATAAAACGGTGACGGTGGAGGATTCTCCAGTTCATGACATGCTGAAGGTGTCCCTTGTGGAGGAGGAAAAGAGAAATGTTAATCCACCCTTGAAGATTGATCCTCTGTCGGAGGATTTTTCGTATCTAGATGAGGATGATACATCTATGTTTGGATTGCTGGATATGGCAAGGGCAGGGGCTATGGGCACCTTCAAACTGGCCAAATGGACTCTGCAAGAATTTAATAAAATTAATATTAAGATAAGAGGCTTAAAGGAAAACATGGAGAATTCTCAGAAGGCCTCTGTGTTCGACATCCTCATTGATAGATTGGTGGAATTGGAAGGTTCGTTTAATGATTTCAAGGCCTTGTGTGAGGAAAAAATGTAGGCCATGGAGGCCAAGGTTGCTGGTATTAATGGGGATATCAAAAAATTGTTGCAGGTTAGCCATACCTCGGTTAAGAATAGTGTTGAGGCCTTGGAAGTTATTTTTAAGAAAATTGGGAAACTCAGAGAAGATCAGGTTTTCTTCTTGGAGATTATGGAGAAAGAGCAAATGGCTAAGGCTAAGGGTAAAAAAACTGTGAAGGATGATGATAAGGTTCCTGTTGGTAGAGGATTGGTTGAATGGAAGAAAGCGTTCGATGCTGAGAAGAAGAAATTGCTGGATATGGCTGAAAAACATAAGAACCAGCAGATTGAGGTGGCCAAAACTCTGAGTGGCCTTAACTAGTTTTTTGTTTCTTTTTGTTTCTGTTTGGTGGTTGTCTTCTGTCCGTTGTTTTGTTGGTGGGTGCCAATGGTTGTTGATTGTCTTTTTTTACTCTGGCACCCGTGGTGGCTGGTTTTTTGGCTATTGGGTTGTTGCTAGTAGACTTTTGATTACTTTTTGGAGCAACATTTTGTAATTGATGTATAGGGTTTCGGGTCCCTTCAAAACCTGTTTTTCCCTATTTATCAAAACTGTCACATATCATGCACTGAGTATCAATACTTCAGACACAATCAAATAATTCTGTACAACTCTCTGAGATCAAAGACAATCACCAAGAACCATGTATCTTTTATGATGAATGACAAATTAAGTATCTTTGACACCATTCTCAAAGTTGTATGCCAAGTCTATTACACTTTATAAGTTGCAGACTATCACTAGCCATGAACATCACAAGCACAACCATGACATTGTCTTGAAGGAGTATAAGCATTATAATGACTTCAAAGATCAAACAAGGACTATTACCAACTTCAGAAACAAAAACACAAAAATACTGCATAGATACAACCTCTTTGTTGTTATCTAAGGGGGTTTGTATGAAACACAAACATTAGCTCCCCCTAACTTTTCATGCTTATCCTTAAGAACAAGTAGATGTCACTTGTGCAATATGCACAAGCTTAGATTCTTCTATTTCTTTATGTTGTTTCCTTCTCCAAACCTTCTTCTTTGGTTTCTTTTTGTCACCAGAAGCTTGTGACTTTGTATTTTTCTTATATAAGCAATCATTTCTTCTCTCTTGTTTCACAAACCTAGTTCTACAGTACTTTGCAACATGACCATGGTTATGAAATTTATAACATATTACATTCATATTTCTAGAGAGTGCATATGGACTCCTTTTAGACCTTCTACAATAACTTGTTTTATGTCCATAACCATTGCATGAATAACAATAACCAGGAAATGATTAATTATACCTCACTGATTGATCTTGCCAAGTAGGTGGAAATTCTGTGAACCAATTGGCTTTACTGCTTCTTCCTTTGTTGAAGTCCTTGAACTGTCTACTATCAACAGTCTTAATTTCTGATTTCTTCTTTTTTTCAGTCTTAGGGGCAACAACGTGATAATTTAAATATATCTTCGTTCTTGGTGTTTTTCTGACTCCAGAACTCTGTCCTTGTGATGTTTTTGCTTACTTAACATCTCATTCAACTTGTTGGTGCTCTCATCAAATTTTTGATTATTTTCTAATTTCTTTCTAACATTTTCAAGATCTTTCCTTAGAGAGACTATTTCTCCTTCAAGCTTTTGGCATTCAACTGTTTTAACTTCCAAATCAAACCTTGGCATATCTGCTATCCTCTTGTTTTCTTCAATCCCTAATTTTAGATTGACAATCAACTCATCTTTTACAGTGTGTTCCTTTAACATAGAATTTTCCTCTAGTTGTGTTCTTAGAGACAACACTTCAGCCTCTATCTTTTGACAATCTTCTACTTTGGTTTGCAACTTCATGCAAGTGGCTTCTTCAATTTTTCTAGACTCGTCCAATTCCAACTTTAACCTGCGATTCTCCATTCTAAGTTTATTAATCTCATCAAGAGCATAGATGAGTTCACCTTCCATATCAACCTCATATTCATTTTCATCAAACTCTTGTTCAAAATCACTCACTAAGTGATCTCCTTCATTGTCTACACTCTTCACTACAAAATCATCTTTTGTACTAAGGCTAATTGGTACTTGTTCAACATTCTACTGGGTATTTATTTTTCCTTTGTTTCTTTTACTTTTTTCCATAACGAGTACTCCACTACTAGGAACCCCTTAAGTTGGTTAGACTTATGCAAGGGTATGGCTCTGATACCACTTGTTGGAGTACGGGAAACACTGAGGGGGGGGGGGTGAATTAGTGTTTCAATAATCAACTTCAATTCAATGGTTTTTCAAAACACATAATCTCTTTGTAATCATTGGATGTTCAGTTTCAAGAGTGTAACCAAATGTGCTAGCCAATAGCAGATTCTTAAACAACATGAAAAATCAAATGTTGCAAAGTAGATAAAGAAAACAGCAAGACTAAATAGCATGAATCATGATAATCACATGGACCACAAAAGAATCATAACACAATATTTTTTATGAGTGGAAAACCCTCATAGGGATAAAAAAACCACTTGGGAAAATTGCCTCATTGGCTTAATAAAATCCCACTGATTACAGAGCCTCACTGGCTACTTTTTATGCCTCATTGGAAAAGCCTCACTGGCTACAAAACATGCCTCACTGGAAAATACAACTGCCTTACTAGCAAATCCTCATTGACTACACATAATGCCTCACTGACAAACACAACTGCCTCACTGGAAAAAGGTCAATCTTTGTCTCACTAACATGATCTTACAACATTTTGTAAAACATGAAGAAATAAATGACAAAGGGTTTCTCTATTTCACTGCAATACATTTCAACTTTCAGAACTAATACATTCAATGTCCCAAAGGTTCATTGAGATTGGAACCTATAAAACATAAAACATATTAATTTAGTTTTCACTATTTTTGCATACAACTTTTACAAAACATATTTTGGTATTCTGCTCAACAATAATGACTCTTATTAGAGCATAAAATCACCATATAATCCATTGAACCCAAAACAGTAAAATATCACTGTTTTTATAACATCCAAAAGATAACATTTGCTGCCAATTGTCCTTGTGTAACTGTCAAATGAAAGCCTTCATAACCGTTCTCTAGAAGTCATTGTGGTTTGTTGTCTATATGTGAACAATGTGCATTTTAAACATATGTACCACATTCTAATACAAAGTCAAAATTGTGTACAGACCGAGTATGCAATTTAGACATAATGTTCCAAACAAATGTAACAAATAAAGAGCTGTGCCCTAGTAAACTCCTAATGCAGCATATAACCTTGGTTTACACTTTGCAAAAAGCAACCATGTGATAAAACCTTTCCCTAGACTATAGCAAACAAACCACAATACATTTATGGTGTGCCCTAGTAATAGGGTTCGAGAACAAAAGACTATAAACCCATATATGAAAGAACAAATGACTCTTTGTAACACCATGATGAATAGGAAGACCAAGGTCAAAATGGCGTATAAACAATGGAACAGAAAAATTGACTACTATCAACATTGAAACTACTCAATGACTTAAACAATAAGTCGACCTAGGGTATTGTTGATGATGATGTCATTTGCAGCAACAGTGCAGATAAATTCCTCACAGGAAAACTGCGAAGAGCCTATCCTTCTTGAAAGATCTTAAACAGAGGCAACCCAGGGGTGTTTGTTTTATAGGAAAAAGGTTGGCTCAGCTCAATCCCAAGTCTCCGGTAGTCAGGTCTTGACCATACTAGGTTCACTTCAAGGTATGATGTGATATTGCTGTTAATCTCAAAGGGAATACAATTGTTTTAGTTTTATTAAGAATCATAAGCATTCTACACAAGATTTCCAATTCAATCATAAAATAACATCCTGAAATCGAAAGATTTGAAATAATATTTCATGAACATCAACAATTTCTTTGCTATCACTTAAGTAGATTTATCTTTAAGCATTCAACAATTTCATAGAAAATGAAAGATTTTTAATAAATTTCCATTCATTTGACTAATTTTTAGAACATTTTCAAGGATTTAAACATCTATTCTGAAATAAAGCATAAAAAATATTGAAAATTAAAATTTCTCTTGGTTATTCTCCACGCATTCCCCAAAGAGTTAATCATATCAAAGAAAACCACTTTATACTTCACCAGATTGCTTCACAGCTACATATAAAACAGTGCAAGCTTTTACAGAGAGGGGTTTTAGTTTGGACATCGAGTAGGTTCTGCATGCACCCTTAAACAACGCAACACATAGTCTTGTCTGGTTGAACTAACAAAACTAGCTACAAAGATTCATGAGATAGCTAGCTATCAAATTGGCTCTGATATTGATTAATTTCTACGTGCATACAAGTTTTTAGACCGGAATGATTCAGAAAACAGGAAAAAAGAACAAAACTGAGAGAAGTTTTGGCTCTTCCGACATCCACAAATTTTGAACTTAAAATAAAAATAAAGTTGTAAACAACCTTTTATAGGAACAAGGCCTCAAGAGTTCAAACTTAAAGTTTATCTAGAGAATTAGAAATAAAAAATCAAAATGCAGCACGTGGCATACGCCAGGTGTCTTCAGAATCATCTAGATGAAGTCAAAGCTTTGACTTCTTTAGCAACAACACTTTTCACTTTTAAACTCTGGTACACAATACTCCGCATAAATCAAGGCTATCAACATCCTTTAGAATACTGGACAAGAAACATCCACTGAGATCAGGAACAACTTGCAAAACTCAAATGCAACAAAATATTTCTGTGACACTTCTAGTATCCGATATCTGGTACTTCCTTTTATCATTTAGGGCTCGGGCTCCAAGATCTTTTCTTCACTTTTCTTCAGCTAATTCTCTCAGAAAGCATTCAATATTTGATGCATATGCTCCTTCGAGATCCCTTGTACTGCCTTCCAACTGAACTTGACCTTAGTGTATTCTTCTGATATCTGGAGTATACTAGCATTCCTTTGTACTTTCTCTATTTCATATCTAGCTATAGTGTTCCTACACCGTATGATTTCATCAATGACCTCCCGAGTTAACAACTGAACAGGGTCTTTATTTATCCTTTCAATCTATTCCTTGAAGGTTTTCACTTCTTTACCCTCCTATCCTAGTGTTTTGGGATCACAATCTTGACGTGCTAACATTTCAATAAAATATTGATCTTTATCAAGCAGCTTACTACATTTCTCGGCGACCTTTTCAAATCCTTCTATACATTGCATCAACTGCTTCTTCCATTTTTCGGGCAATGGAACTTCTTGCTCTAAAATTATATTTTCTCTTATCAATTCTTGGATATCCATTTGCATGAGAGTTTCAACATCTCGCCTTTCAGCATCAACCTATTCCTGGTGAAACCTACATTCACTTTCGAATCTTCTAGATTTCTCAGACCAATGGTATGCTTCCTTATATTTCCCTATTGCATTTGTAATAGATTCTTCTCCTTGCCTCACCCAATATTCAATCCATTCTTCAAATACATTCATTTTATGGTGAACTGTTGCAATTGCATCCACCTGTTCTTGTGACATTAGTACTAGATTTTGAGGCAATTCAGTCCATGCTTGACCAGATAGGGTTAATGACTTTATAAAATTTTCCAGGCTAGCAACCCGTTATTTCAACTCTCTTTTCTTCTTTTTATTCTTCCGCACTTTGGCAACTGTTGCATATAAATTCATCTTTATTTCTTCTAGTTCTTGTGTCCAGGATGAGTGTCTAAGATTAATACTTGTTACCTTATACTCCTTGGGCGTTATCTCATGTCTATTTTTGTTAGCTATTGAAGTAGCTATATGGATGGTTCTTTCTCCATCTGCATTCTTCTGTATGACATGTTTTGCTCTAGTTCTACGCCTGGGCTTAGGAGTATCTACTTCTTGTATAAAACTGTTAAGATCTAGAGGCACTATTTATACTTCCATTGGGGAAGCCAATTCCCTGATCAACCAATCAAGTGCATCCTCATCGCACTCTACCTCTGTAACATTCCTTTGTTCCTAGTTCCAATTGATTTAGGAACTTCTTCTCTTACTTCTTCAACTTTATTTGCTGCATCCTCTGAAATAGGAATTTCTTTAACAATTTTTGGCATAGATTTTGGATTACTGGGGTTTGACACTATCTCTTCCATTTGGGACTTACATTTTCCTATCTAGCCAGGAATTCAACATCAGCTCTTGGGACGTCACTTTCCTTGTATCTTGCTACATCAGAGTTTTCTTCAATTCCAACTTTATCACCTGAAACTTGTGTAGCTTCTTCATTTTCAACTTCAACCTGACCCTCCTTTGATTTTTCAAAGACCTGTGGCTGTTCATTACCATTTGGATTGTTCCCATGCAAAGATTGGGAATGAAAGCTATCTTCAATAACTGTTTCATCAATAGGATCCTACCTTGTAGTCTCCCCTGTTTCCATCTTAAGAACATCAGGGTTCCTGGCTTCTGAAGTAAGTGTTCCTTGTATGAATTCTTCTTCTTCTTCAATATTTATAGGAATGGACCCTGCATCTAGAATTTCTTCTACCATTGGCTGTACCATGGGTTTATCCTTAGAATTCTTTTCTTTTACCTTTTCCCACATGGCACCCCATTTATCCATCTGTTCTTTAATTCTGGCTTCATCTACCTTAGAAATATCGTCCAAAACCACAGTAGTTCCTCCTAGTGCTTGTTTCATACTAGCCATATTAACAGAAGGGGGAGAAGTAAATAATGCTGTAACTCTTTGAGATGCAGACCTTGTTTGTGTACCAATATTTTTTGTTGCCCCTACTTCTTCATCAATAGTAGGTTTAGTCCTTAGTTTTGCTGTAGAGGAATATGCACCTTTAGGTTTCAATTTTGATTTAACTTTACCTGACTCAACATCTTTTTGCTTATCAGCTGGTTTTAGTGAAACTCCCAGACTTGAAGCCTCAGGGGGTTTCTCTTCAATTCTTATACCGTTAGCTATCTTACTATTCTTCCTCTTCTTCTTAGCAGGTTCCCCACTCTCAAATGCAGTTTCATTTCTTTTTTTCTTCTTTTATCTTGTGAGTACGTGGGTTCAATTCTTTTTCATTTAAAACTTTACAAAAATCATTTATCCAATGTTGAGTATTTAATATAACCGGTGTAGATAATTCTTCAATTGATGTCATTTCTTCACCATTGTAGTCTGGGTTTGGGATAGGTTCATCATACACCCTGTCTTCATTGTAAGTTTTACTCAACCATCATCTTTTTCCAACTGATCTAGGATATCATGAAGCATAAGAATCCAAGCAGATTTTAGTGACAATCTTTCATATTTTCTTTTCCTTACTATGTGCTCATCTTCACAATTTAGCTAATAATCCTCTAGATGCTAGACATGAGCATGATAACTAGCTATGTTCTTGGAAATATTCCCTTTAGGATCATAATACATTCTTTGGAGTGGGAAATATTCAAAATTATATGTTCTCAATTCTTCTTCACACAAGTCAGTTGTCCTGATTGCACTGCATTTATAATTCCCTATCACAATAGGAAATTTGAAAGAATCCTTCTTATGAGCGATGCTATAAAGAGATTGAGACGATTTTAATTGTCTCACCAATTCTAATAACACAATTTTGTCTATAGGATACTTGGGTAGTATGAAAGGATGTCCATCAAATCCTTCCATCCTAATATAGGAGTAAGTGGGGAACTGAATGTACCAGCCTCCCATTGGTCTAATAGCACTTTGTGCTTCCAAGGACAATCTTTTGGCTTCGTCACCTTCCATCGTTCTGACCAGCTTCATGGAAAACACATCATTAACTCTTCTGTAATGCTCTTTGTATCCATGGATAGTGATTTGGGGTAAATGAGCATATATTAAGCCATTTCCTACTTCTTTGCCCAAAGTTCCAATCTTTTTCAACCCTTGGTTACTTGCCTTTATGGCGCAGGAATAAATCACATATGAAGACATGTAAAAACATCTGGTTTTGGGAAATTCCTTTATGTATTTGTGCAATCTGTCACTAATAAACTTTCCCCAATGCATTTGCACGAGACTATCCATTAATCTGGATAATATTACAAACATCCAGGGTTCAAATTTACTGGCATCTCGCAACCCAGCTATCCTGTTCAACATAGTTATAACATCTTGAACATCTTGAACATCTTGATTGAACATAGACCTTAGAATTACTTTGGTCTATTTTGTGATTTTCTCTTGGCACCATTGGGTACTCATAATTTCTCTATTGCGCTCCTCGACATTCTGATAGGTTTTGGATTTTTCCCTCATATCAATGTTGTACATCTAAGTGAATATAGGGAGCCCAAATGTGTATGTAATTCCTTTCTCAAAGAGATCTGCATAAATTATTCCCTCCTCAATAAATCTTTTGTTTGGGTCATAATGATTTATACATTCCATGACCAATTCAAGGGCCTCCATTGTGGGCAGAAACCCTCCTGCTAAAAATAACCCATTTGCTATAACATTTCTGGCACACTGAGAAGCATTTTCTTGCCGTACCTGAGTTTGAATTTCAACATTAGAAGACCACCCTAGATGAGTATCTATAACTACCACCCCAATTGGTATGGCTTGTGAACTGCAGTATTTAAATTCATCTTCTATCTTTGCATCAAAAGTACTCATTTCTGCTGGTGTGTTCTGCATTTTCAAATTTATGTCTTGTGTGCGAGTTAGGGTTAAATTTAACCAAATTTTCTTACAAATTTATAAAACTTTCAATTCACCTTTCAGTTAAATTCAAATTAAAAACAATTAACATTTCAATTTTCAAAGGGAAATACCATTTTTGAGATTTTCATGCGTGAAAATGATTAATAGAATTTCAGTTATTCGAAACATACCTAGTTTTGGTTGATGATGACAATCTCTTTAGAATAAAGCCTCAAAACCCTTGGTAGTTGTGTTCTTAGTTTCTCAAAATTTACCTCTCCTTGCATGCTAGTATTATTTTGTTCATTCAATGTCTTTTGCAAATTTGTAGCATGATGCGAAGTGGAGTGTTATAAAAGTAATTGCATGCTTAAGGTGATGCCAAGTACATGAGTAGTTTTCCACCTTCATTAATTACCTGTTATAATGCATTAATTTCTTGATTAAAGGTGTAATCATTATGAATTAGGGTTCAAATTACGAACGCCTAGGTTTCTGTACTGGCTCGCTACTAGAGGAGAAAGATGGTACGAAGATCTTACGTGGCACTTTGGTGTCACTTTGATTTTTGTGCGAGGAAAAATCCTTTAAGATACGTGATCAATTGTGATCATTGGGATTAAAACTTCTGGTACGAAATTTTGAAAAGAATACTGGGGACTGGGACACTTACCTCCAAGCTTTAAAGAAAACCGGAACAAAGAAGAGACCGAGAACCAGGTTCAAGAGAGATAAAAAATAATCAAAACATTTCATAACAGGGCCTCTAGTTTTTGGGTTTCGACTAAAAGACAACGAAACAACAACAATCAGACTCTGATAAAAAAAGGTATCACCAGGGTTAAAATATTTTCGGCTGACGACTTACCAAGCAAGACTAGGATCAATTGAAGATAGAACTTTCTTTGATGTGACCGCAACAACTCCGGGATTCTGGTTTCCTGTAAAATATTAAAAATTCATTGAAAGACTGAAACACCAAATCTGGGAAAAAATAAAGATTAAAACAAAGACCAGGCAGACTAAAAATGAAACCTGCAATTTACCAACCCACTGAACCAAGCCAAAGCAAGTGGAAGCGAAAACAAAAAAGGAAAAAAGAGGGGGTCCACATTTTTCCAAGGGGAAAAATGGGGCATGTTGTGAGACCACACAATAGGTATGAATGAAGAACCCAAATTACAATCTCAAGCAACAATATAATAAACCATGTATAGACAACAAACCTTAGACAAGAAACAAAACATTTTCAGACTAGGGTTTCACAGAACACATTACTACTTTAAAATCTTTTCATCTTTGCAAGAGTGAAGTCGAATGCACCTTGTAAACTTTGAAAACCAACTGCCTGGAAAACCTTGAAACCATTTTATGCAATAACCAGCCGCCAAACCACCATTCTCCATATCTCCTTCGAGCCCTAACTCGGTTGTGAAACAATGCCTTGTATTTTGCAAAATGATAACATTTAGGGCAAAGTGATGTCAAAACCATTAGGTCGACATTTTCATCATAACCTTTCACATTGCAAAACAAAAAACATATCATTGTGTCAGTGATTAAAATAATAGCCTTTATTTGCATGAATGTAATAAAAATCATAATGACCAATGCTCAAGACCATGTGTTGGTCTAAACTTCAAATGCTTCAAGTGTTAAGTCAAGGTTCATGTCTACATGTATTAGAGCTACCTTCAAGTCCATGTATTAATGTTGTCACAATATCAAAACAATGCTAAATGATAGTCACCAAATATCAAACCAATGATGCCTTAAGCCTTTCATAAGTGTATCAAGGCGACAACCTATCTTGAAATCAATGCCAAAACCACAATGTCAAAGGGGTCAACATGTTATCCCTTGCAACAAACACCAAAAAAAAACACACTTGGAGCACTCCAAAATACTTGTAAATACACATCACATCCTCAATCTAAATCACTATCAAAGCTTGGAAGCATTGAACAAGGCCACAAGTGTAACAAATACATAACAAGAGAGAGCATTTGCAAGAGAAATAACAAGAGGAAGAATAAATTCCAAATATTCAAGTTTCAAATAACTATCAAAGCTTGGAACCATTGAGCAAGGTTGCAAGTGCAACAATTACATGATAAGAGTGAGAGCATTAGCAAGAGGAAGAGCAACAACAAGAGGAAGACCAAGTGCCAAATATTTAAGTTTCAACACATTCATCAAGTTAATAGCTTGCAAGCCTTCAAGATATTCCATGGCCCTTCATCTTTTGGGATTTTTGCTTTTTATTTGAAATGTACATTTGTAAATGGTTAAAACTAAAATTTATGCTTATGGAGTTTTTTTTGTTTTGTTTTCAATTTAGATACACAATAAATTGTTCATATATTTGTCTAAGTATAAAATTCTATTTGTAGATTTGTTTAAATGTTGTTTCACTAAAAATAATATTTAGACAATCCTAAAAATCACCCCCTCCCGCATAACAGAGCTACTTGATCCAACCCCCCATGTGCTTCTAAAGAAAAAGCCATTGTGACTAATTCCCCTTCTCCTACTGGCAAGCAAAAGGTTTCCTTTGTGGACCCCCATATTTTTCTTTTTGATGGTAATTTTGGGTCATCTTGGTCCCCTTCCCATGATGTCACCCTTGAGGCCTCCCCTCCTATTTCTCCCTTGCATTGTAGTTTTTCTACTAGCCCCTCTCTCTCTCCTTAGACTGATATTGGGCATACTCAAGACTTGGAGACCATTCCTTCAAACTCTCCAAACCATTGCAAGAATTGTGCCTCCCTATGTGAGACAGTGAATGATCTTTGCAAAGCATCAAATATTCAAAATGTCATCCTTAAATGGCAGCTTGCTCAATTGATCATGACAAAGAATAATATCCAAAATTTGGAGTTTGCTATTTGAATAAGGCTAAGGATTGGCCGGGTGAGGAGGTTGATGTGGATTATTGGGAGTTAACGAAGGGAATGGTTGAAACATTTGACAAATGGGCCAAGATGGAAAAAAATGTTGGGAACTTGGGTCTCCATAGAATTGCATGATGTTGAGAATTTTTTTTTGGTGACTTAAAAGAATCTATTGGGTCTCCGAAGAGTTGCATGAGGTTGAGAAACGAGTTTTCTAGTCTCCAAAACAACCAAGATAAAATTTTGTGCAACTTGCAGGAGATTATTGAATATAGTAAAGAAATTGTGAAGAACATGATAGTTACCATCCAAGTGTTTCAATAGGAGTTCAAGAGCTATCCTAAAAGGAGAGAAAGGGATGAAGCTCCAAAAGCTCCCCCTTCTAGCTCCAACAAAAAAGGAAAATATGTTGAGAAAGCTATTCTTTTATCCACATGAAAAACTAGTAAAAAGAGTTCCAATGCCCTCTCTTTCAAGGACAAGCTATAGCTCCTCACAAAGGAATGATAGGTTATAAAAGGCCTCCATCTTCTTGGCGAACAATAATTGTTCATTGAGCTGATGGTCTTCTGTTGGTCTTGTCTTTGCTGCTGTTGGTTGTTGGTTTTATGTTTATTAGCTCTTGTTTCTTTTAATTTTCGGATTTCTCACTTCTTGTGAGACCCCTTTGTTTTGACTCTTATGGCTATTATGTAATGGGCTTAGGCCCTTCCACTTTATCTTAATTAAAACAATTTTTAGGGGTTTAAGTATTAACTCTATATTTATAATAGCAATATTTTAGGTTTCTAAAGTTATTTATTAAATTATTTTTAAATTTTAATAAATAATTGGTTAGTACTAGTCAAATTAGGATTTCATTTTTTGTTTCTAAACTTTGTGCGACCAAAGGTAAGCAAAATAAAAGTGAAATTCTTATTTGATGAAGGTTGAGCAAAGATTCTTCTTTGTGTATTTGTTGCTTCTATGCTTCATGTGACTGAAAGTAAGAAACACAAAAATAAAATATTTATGTCTCGAGCTAATACATAATGACATGTATGATTTAAAATTTAAGCCATAAATTTCATTTCTTATAGTGTCACTATGAGTTCTCAAAGCATTAGTGATGAAAAAGTCAACAATGGAAATGGGTGTTGAGTCGAGGATTTTAAGTATATGGGGAGAGGAGGGGAGGATTTGGCAGGGTGTGAGGCAACTAGTTTTATTAGGAGTGTACATTTTAATTGCTCTTCCAAGATATTAGAAGAATTTGTTAAGGGTCCCTTCAATAATAAGTTCTCTTTTAAGATGATTTGGGACTAGACTACAAGCAAAACCTAGGGCAGTGGGGGGTACTAGGCTGTGAAGATGTTATTTTGTCAACTTGAATTTAAAGAAACAATAATAAGAGTTAATATTCACCTCCATGTATAAAGTAAAAGCATGGAGGTATGTGGTCAATTGTCATTTAGTCAAAGTACTTAAATAAATAGATTGTGGGGTTGTGGTGATGCCAAAACACTTAAAACTCTTACTCTATCACTAAGGGGTCCTACTCTTATTAGTAATAGAATTTTCCTCAAGCCACAACTCCTTAATTTTCCATTTAGTTCAAGGACAATGTAGCTTGAGTGGAAACATAGAATGGCTATTATTGGTGATGCTACAAACATGGTACTAGAGTTATTCAATGTGCAAAATAAGGATGAGGTGGATGATGCCATTAGCGAATTCTTCTTTGCCAATAACATTCCTTTCCATGTTGCTCAATTTCTTTGTTATAAGGATGTTTTGATAAAGATAATAAGAGTAAGAGAATCATATGTACCACCAAAGGAGACACAATTGAGGAAAAAAATCTTAGATAATAACTATTCCAAGATTGATATTCTAATGAAGAAAATGAAGGATAATTGTGTCACTACGGGATGCAACCTAGTCATGAAGTGGTGGATAAACATCAATCATTTCCCACTTATCAAAATCAAAGTCATATGTATAGAGGACCCTTATTTTTTAGGGCTATTAATGGTTCATAAAACTATAAGGATGTCAATTTTTAGTTCTCAATTGCTAAAAATACTATTGAGTAGGTTGGGCTAGAGAATGTGGTTCAAGTAGTGAGGTACAAATTTTTAGGGAAGTTAATTGGGTTGGCCTACATATTTGGTGAAATATTTGTTATATGCATTGCCATGAATAACACTTTGATCATGTATAAAACCAATTGGATCAAATATGTAGTTAATGATGTTAGAGAGGTGAAATTTTTTATTTGCAGCAACCACGCTTCACATGTACTTTTGTTGATGTTCTTCGAGGAGTTTCTAAAACATGTAGAAACTAGATGTGCATCATACTTCATTTTCTTGGAGAGGATGCTTGTGTTGCAAGAGGCATTGCAACTAATAGTCATAGTAACAAAGTGGAAATTAGTGGCCCAATTCTAAGTTGGAGCAAGGAAAGAGGGTGGAGGTGGTGAAGAGTGGCATATTTTGGGTTGATGCAAAATACATTGTCTCCATCACTACTCTAGTATTCAAAGTCATCAAATATGGGGATGCTAGTGCACCTAGCCTTGCAAAGGTTACAAAGTGCATTGATAGTATGCTTGAACAAATGAAGACTACTATAATAGAGAAAGATCCTACATTATACTTCTACAATGAACACATTTATCCCATTATTCATTAGAGACAAGAGAAACTTAACACTCCCTTACATATGACTAAATATACATTGAATATGAAGTGATATGTGCAAAAAAATGATAGAATTAACTCTATGCAAGATGTTGAGGTGAATGTGGGCTTCATGAGGTTATTGAATAGGTATATGATACTATGGATGTCAAGATCATTTGTATTTAGTGGTCAAAATTTACTACTCCTAGGGGATATCCAAAAGAGGTGTATTTGGATAGGGAGATAGTAACACATGTAGATTCAATTTTGTGGATTATGCATGTGCCTACTTCTTTGACAAGCACACTAGAGATTCATTTTTTGTCCTAGTTTTTTATTATACTATTGTTGAAATGATGTAGTTTATTTAAATATTCACCCACTTTATTAAGATAGATAAACTTACCTCTAGGAGGGTGGAGAAGCTTGTAAGTTGTACACAGTTCCTCGTGTCTCATTGAATTTAACATGCATATGTACAAGGAAAGTCCAATAAGCCGACAATATGTAGAGCCATAAGTTGGCAATGGTATGCCACATATAGGGTTGGTTGGCATTGGTTTCTAGGAGATTGACCTCAAGGAGTCTAGTACTTTGAGTGATGAGAAGTTTAATGCAATGTGTTTTGTATTTCAAAGATTCATTTGATATTCCTTTTACATTTTTTATAACTAAATTTTCAAGTACTATATATATTTGCACTATCATTTCCAAATCTAGGGCCTTGGTCCCTTGAGACTTGTTCTCATATCCACTCCCTCCATCCCCCCATTCATTGTGGAAAATAGAATAAAATTAGTGTTGAACACCCAAAATACTGAGAGGTGGGGGGAAGGGGTGAATCAATATTCTATTAAACCACTTAGTCATAATCCAACCAATAATTAAAACATATCTAACTACAGTTATGAATGTAAATACGAAAGAGATCACAACACCACATAACACATGAATACCAAGATTTTTATGTGGAAAACCCCAAAAGGGAAAAACCACGGTGAGGATTTGCTCACAATATATTATACCCAGTTATAAGATATTAGAAGGGGCTCTTTGCTAGGACTCACTATCCTTATAAGGCTCACAACCAAAAATAGATACAAGACAAAAGTGGCTACATAACCAAAGTGAGAACTAATGTAAGATGCACCTTCCTTGTGCTGAATTCAGTTCCAATGAAGCTTTGAATACAAAATACTACTTTGCTTAGTAGTCACTCAACATACACAACAATTATTCCCTTATTTTGATCTTACACATACAAATTCGCAAGTTCGCACAATATCAGATTTCACAAACATCATATTACATTCATCTTACACTATGGAACTAAAAAATGTTCCACATATATACCCTATTACATCCGCATACACCAATTAGGTCAACCTAATTAGATGTAGCCCTACTTTAATTCAAAGTAGCTTTATTGAATTCATACTTGATTCAAAACATCTTCACACTCAAATAAAATGTGCAAAACTTGAATTTAGGTCGGCATGGATCTAAAATAGAACCCCTTAATATCTGCAATACATATTAATTTTTATAGTACAATTTCAAATATTAGGTCGGCCAGGAATTAGACCTAATCACAAAATAATCCAATCTAACCAACATCAATCATCCATATGATCATATAAGCACACATCATCTGGAATATATGTAGTATTGACACCTATAAACCAACTCCCAAAATTGTAGAGTCTGAATCCAAACACTGGAGGAATGTGGACCAGATAACACATACCATCTTACATTGTATAAGCCAAAAAACTGTATGCCGATCTTCTCCTACTTGTAACTTTCAACTTGTTCAATGAAAAATTAGTGAAATCTTGATCATAGATGTATTTGGTAGTCCTAAACAACATACTGCAACCACATAAGCCGATCTTATATCACGAGAAAATTCAGACCAAATTACCAGATCAAGGTATCACCAAAATTGTTTATCGGGTTAGACAAAACCACCAACAAACAATGTTCGCATCAATGATGACACATCTGTTGGTTATTTTATAAGAACCAAACTTAATCTTTGTCCTTTCCTATGAGTCTTCCAGAAATCAATTATCAACAAGGTTGAGGATTGGCCAACACTTAAGTGAAGCACTTAAAACTTCACTTCTTCTCTTCGGGCTCTGTGAGACTTAGGAGGGTAATCCTTTTTATGCTCATAATATCTTAACTTGATCAAGAGAATTTCCTCACACAGATGTATTCCTCAAGAAACAAACATCATTTAAGGCTTGGCATACCTCTTACGAAATTGCTATTTGTTTCAGGGAATACACTGATACTTGAAGGTTGGTGCAGTGTAATTTAAAGTATGTTAAGAATTCATTTCCATCTTAAATCTTTGGCTAGATTCATTACTAGCTCAGTCAACCATAAGATAAACTAATAGAACAACAAGTTCCCTATATGAGGGAACAATGGAGTCATAGCTTGCAATCAATCAGTAATACAATTATAATTGAATATCAGAAATAAATGGACTATCAACATGCTACTTTGTAGTATCTAACTCTCTGTATTTTTTAAATATTGCTTCCTTACTAAATTCTATATCCCTTTCCCACAAACTAATGGTCTCATTTTAGCATTTAATCAGCTCATTGAATTGAAGTGCAAATGACAAAAGACAAATGGAATCATAATTAACAATTTTCATTTATAATTTGGAAGAAATACATACAAGAGAGCAATATTTTAGAAATAATATTCTCTTTCATTACTGATATTGCTTTGTAAAACTATATTTAAGATCTTCATATAGTATAACTTTTTACCTAGATTGGCTTCTGATATATTCGCTAATTTATCTATTTACATTCTATTTTCTCCCTGAGCATAGCTTTCACCTAGATATTTTTTGGACTCAAAATTTCTAAACTCTGTAACTTCAGCCATGAAATCCCTTTTATAAACAGGGGAGCAACAAACATCCGACTGAGTTACAATTTCATTTCATTAACCTAATTTCAACTGCATCCTCAAAAAACTCCCCAGGTGGTTTCATGCAATCATTTGAGAACAGGGGGGGACAAAAGATAAAACACATGTGCTAGATATTAGTCGTTGTTGCCACATTCATGCTTGAACAAAAAAGATTCTGCAACATATTAGCCGAAAGACCTCCACATCAGCATGGAAGAGTAAAAGACCAACCACATACATATTGAAACAAATACCTCCTATGCAAAGACCATGGTGTCATCAAAAACAAAAACAAGGAGAAGACCCTATTCAAAGTCGTCAACATTAGAGTATGCTTGACAAATCCTTGTTCTTGATGAAATTGGACGAACCATCACCACGTCATCATTAGAGCTCCCATATGGCACCATAGAAAGAAGATATTGGCCATATCTCAAGTTAGTGTCACCTTCAATGTCCGAAGGACTATCGAAGAGCACAATGGGAGAATTATGTTTTCCCAGGTAGGCTCTATGACCCTTGTCTTTTTCCTAGCCTTTTTCGCTGGTTGAGCCAACTCCTTGCCTTTAAACTTAACCATTTCTTTTGAAATGGTCCTATTTCTCAAATTGTATGTACTATGAACAATTGATTTCTTCTTATGACCTCGAGCCCTCCTCTTACCCTTTGAAACCCTAGGGGATGGCTGGTTTGCTTGCTCAGTTACAAAATATCCTCATAGCACTTGAACACATTGAGTTGATGAGACCTCCTAACGGGCTGAATTGGCACACCAGTCTTTCCCATCTCTAAAACAAATAGAAGATGATAATTCAAAAGACTCTAAATCAAAGCTGTAGGGAAATAAACCTACAAACCTAGACAATTGCACCCAATACCAGAAAAGGAATTCCTAAATAGACTAGAGCATGAACAACAGAGAGCCCAATTGAAAATCAACTCACCCAAGACACGAACATTCACTATTCACACAATGAGAATTAACACATTCACACTCTTCACTAACCTACACCTCACATTTACTGTAGACTTAGAAAGAAGGTGAAGATGAACAACGAACAATCTACATTAAATAGACATTTCAGAGCATGCATCAATTAATGATTCGAGAACTCCTTGCACGAGCGAGTTGATAACTTAACAACTCAGCTTTGAATCTGGGCCATCGATCTTAAAGCATTTAAAACTTCATCTATGGTGATCATGAGCATCATTTTTTGACCATTAGCAACTTGTTCCTAGAAAACAGTGATGCCACCTCAAATGTTGCCACGTCCTCCCTTAATCCTAATTAATCATACATGATTTGACAACTAAGATGCATCACCAACCTAATCCGTGCTCCTTCATTAATATCGATGGCGAAGTACATATGACTGGCGTTTTGAAGAGAATAGTTCCTCATGCACTTCATCGCTCATCGCTAGGCTTGCCCAAATTTTTAGGGTAGAATCAGCGATGAGAATGTTGCCACAATGAAGTTCAGTCCATTGGATCATCTTGTTTTAAAGCCAGATCAACAATTCTCCATCCATCCTACTAATTTCCTTTTTGATTTATATGATGTCCACAAGATTCTGCCATGTTGCCCTTTCCAACAATAGCCGTTTCCTATTGCTAATACATCTCATCCTTCATCGGCTTCATGCAAGAATCCATGCGATGAAATATCAGTGCTTGGATCTATGGCCCATCTTTGTTCATGTTCATTTCCCCATCGCACATCACTAATTCACACCTTGCACCTCAGATCCTATTAGCGATGGGAGATATTGTGAAGAGACCAGATTAAGACACATACACCTGCATGAAAATGAATGGTACAAAAGACATCGCACATAAGATCTTTTCAAATTAGTGAAAGAAATCTCTTAGAGAATCTCATCACTCATCGGTGTTTTGAAACTTAAGCTTTGGAATGGGTCCGCGATGAGCGATAAAGTACAAAAATATCAGGCCATCGCTCATTGCTAATTCTCCTCATACAGTTTGCGAGCAATCAACGATGAGAGATCTTCATAGTGACATTTGTGTATCACGTATTGCTAATGTAGAACTTTGCACTTAAAACATCTCCATGATACACGATGCAAGGGAAACCCATCATATCGCTCATTGCTAATTTGAAACTTACCGTTTCATGACTATCCGCAATGAGCGATGAAAATAAGAACATAAGGATGGAGGGCATCACTTGTCGCTATTACAATACTTAAGGCTTAAAAGCCATTAGCGATAAGCGATCTGTCAACAATACAAAGAACATCGCCTATCACGTATTGAAATTAAGAGCTCCAATAGCTATTTGCGATGAGAGATAACAAAGAAATACCACTCATCGCTTATCGCCAATTCGAAACATACACTTCTGGAGTAATCAATGATGAGCGATAAGGATAAAAGGCCGACGAGACTTAAGTGAAAACCTTTAGACATGTGCTCAAAAGTTGTTCTAATGGAGGGGACCCTCTTAGGATGATACGATAGAAAGGACTCAAAACTCCTAAGTCATAATAATGCAAAGGATGTAAAGGCCAAAAATGCTCTTTACTTAACCTTATAAAAATTAAGACAGTTAGACCTAGGCGTGAGGGACCAATTACCCAATGATAGTGATTGACAAAAGATGTTTTTAAGTGATCAACAACCAGTAATATGAAGTCAACAGTGAAATAGATTGCTTTTCAAGTATTCAGAGCCAAGGGTTTCATAAGAAAGGAATCCAAGCCAATACAATAACCCTTCAACAGTGATACAAGTAGAATCCTAAGCCCTTAGATGTCAATCCAACATTCAAATGAAACAAGGACCTGAGATGGAACATAAAAAATTTGCAGGTTCCATTAGTGGCTCCAATTGGGGATGTCTGTTCCTTAGTGAACAAAGTGAGAATCCAGAATCTTAGGTGAAGCAGACCAAGAACAAAAAACAAAAACCAAGGACAAAGAAAAGGAACCAAAACCAAACAACATATGTACAAGTATTTATATAAGATACACGGCCAAATCAATCTTAAAATTGGTGTTTACCTATGTCAAAACCCCTATTTTCCACCATTTGTACCATGCCCAAGCTAAAAACATTACCATGAAGAGTCCACCAGCTGATCATGCTACAACTTCTATGTTCAACCATTAGAGACTTGTGCCTGATCTTGCACTTATCTCTCTCATTTATGTCCCTCTGTGTGTTGAAATCAGGTGTTAACTAAAATATATGATTAGTGTAGCACTCCACCTGATTCAACTTATCATTATTTTTCATCAGATTCTCACTTAACTGGTTTGGAAAAGTGAAACATTTATAGTCCACTTGAATGATATCAGATTCATTTGGATCAACATCATAACCATCTTGTGCAGATAACAAAAAACACTGATACACAAAATCCTTTTCAAGTTGGTGTTCATACACCTCAGAACAATATAAATCAATTATGCTGCCCAATACTTCATTTATATCATTCTAGATATTAGAAATGATTTTTGTTTCAGGACCAATATCATAATTTGATTCTTTTTCCCAGTCATCATCTTTCAATAGGAAACAATTTTTTTCAAAAGATGGATGAACTAACTCAGAATTGATATGATCAAAAGTGGGGTTTTGAATTGTGTTTTCAAATGATACGTCTACTAATTTATGATGACATAAATTATATTCCTCTAAATAGATTTTTTCATTTCTTTCTTCAACAAAACTTTTGTCAAAAACAACCATGCCTATCTTTGTATCAAGATCTACACATCCTATTTCTGCTTCATGTAAACATTTAGAAACCCAACCCTACTGACTGCCTGTACCCATCTCATCATTAAAACCAGGTTCCAAAGTCTGAAGATAAGCACTCTTGTCTTCAAATTTAAAACCAATCAGATCATTAGGATGTTCTTATTCTAGAATAGTTAGAGTACTCTGCAAGAGTTTATCATTTGCAATATGTCTATTTATTAGTAAAGGCATAGTTTCATGAGTTTTGACATAGTCAAATTCCTAGAGCAATAAAGGTTCTTTTAAGTTTTCCTCACACAAGAATTTGTATTCCTTATGAGAGTAATTAAAATTTTCACCTTCATTACCTTGATTATCAACCTCAAATAATACACCAACAGTATCTGTAAATATAACAATATCATCATTTGTACTGTTATGCATACATCTACCCTCAGATTGTTGGATATTGCTGATATGTGGTTGTCATTGATGTCAACACTATTTCCATTAATGTCTTTAAGGTTGTATATGTCGAGGATATTGAGAAAATTGTAATAAAATAAGTTGCAGGTTGTCGGTGATGTAGTGAAGTTCAGTATGGTGGCTAGCTTAGTATATTGATGATAAGAGGTTGCAGATTAAAAGGTTTCTTGACAAGTATGTCTAGTTTATCCACATGAAGTTTTAGAGGTTCGCATGAAGATTTGATTGAGTTATGAGTATCTGTGTTTTGACAGTTGTTCTGTTGCTTCAGTTGGTGTTCTTGAAATAAGATGATGTAATTATAGTAATTTGAGTTGCCGTGGATGCTTCTGTGGTGATTCATGATGCTTGTGGAGGTTTCTAGATCGTGCTCTATTTGTGTTGTTGGTCCACATTGATCGTTGTGCTCACAATTGGTGATTTTCTTTTGTGAGTTCATGTTTTTCATGATCATGGATGACAGGGTGATTGTAGCATGTTGTGGATCTTCGAGGCATAATTTTTGAAGGTGTTTCATGTTCAAGTCATGTTGTTTTGGGTCCTTACTATGTTTTGGCTGACATTGTTTGGTCCGCATTGATAAATTATTTATTGTTTTGGGCCGATAGTTTGTACACATTTCATATTTTGTTGGGCCGACATGTAGTTGATGTTATCCTTAGTTGCGGATATATATGATTGATTGTTTATACCATTTGATGGTATGGTGTGCGATGTATGCTTTGTGTTAAGTGCGAATAATGTTCTAATCTTTTCAAGGAATAAGTAAAGTTTGAAGAAGAGTGAGCATATGAAAGTGTTTATGTGCTTAACTAGAACTGTAATCAGGCATTAGAAGATGCTATTTTCTCAGTTCAAAATCTTCCAGATGTAATCCAAATGTGACTGTAAGACAATGAGTCTTCTTTTGGGCAGTAAGCCTTTTTGTATTTGAGTAGTGAGCTCTAGGCAGTGTGCCTGAATGCATGTGCATTCCCCATTTATAATACTTTTATATTTTTAACAGGGTATAATTTTGTGGATTAACCTCCACTGTGGTTTTTCCCCTAACAGGGTTTCCATGTAAAAATCTTGGTGTTATGTGTGTTTTTGATGTGGTGATGGTTTATGCTTTCATGGTTATTTATCAAATTTGAGAATAAGTTTAATAAGTATAATTCTATGACAACTGATTCACCCCCCCTTGGTTGTCTGCCCTTGTGTTTCCAACAATTGGTATCAGAGCAAGTTCCTCCAGAGAAGCTTGACTGCTTGAGGTGATCCGGGATGGCGACATATAAGAAGGATAGTCTGAGATTTGATGGAAATAATTATTCTTTGTGGAAGACTCGAATGGAGTGTCATCTGAGATGCATTGGTGAACCTTACTAGACAATTACAAAGAATAGGTATATCATCCCACAAAATGGTCCTTCTACTGTAGGTGAGATTATGGAAGCTGAGTACAATAACAGGGCCAAGGAAGCATTGCTGAGTGCTCTGACTGATTCCAAGATGACAAATGTAATGAAGCTGAAGACTGCTTATGAGATCTGGAAAAAGTTGGAAACTTTGTATGAAGGTGATACCCATGTGAAGATTGCTAAGCTGCAAAGCCTGAAAGGAAAATATGAAACGTTGAGAATGGATGAAGATGAGAACATCACTTCCTTTATGTAGAGAGTGAAAAAACTTGTGTGTAGTATCAGATGTGCTGGTGGAACATTGGAAGAATTAGAGATTGTTGCTAAAGTTCTCAGATCCTTGCCTGCTGCATACAAACACAAAGCTGCTGCTATTGAGGAGATCCAAATTGTGACAAATGTAACCAGCGACATGTTGATTGGTAAGCTTTCCGCTTTTGAGTTAAGTGAGTTTGGTGAATCTCTTCCTAAGACATAATCTACATTCAAAGCTACTATCTCCATAAAAGATAAGCATAGATATGATCTGGGAGAAAGTTCTTCTAAAAAAATGTCCAAGTATGAGAAAGAAATGAGAGAGATTGAAGAGAAGAGAGAAAACTAGATGACCTTGAAGCACTTATTGTCAAGAGGGTAGCCAAAGGAGAAGGTAAATATAAAGGGAAATTGCCTCTTAATTTTTTTTCTTGCAATAAGATAGGTCATTTTTCCTCAAGGTGTCCAAAAAGAGTTCCTAAGCCAAGACCTAACAAGCCTAGATTCCAAAGTGTTATTATGCTACTGATGAAGGTGTGACAGATGATGAATTCGATAAAGGGAATTTAAGTGAGGATGAATGAGTATTTATTGCTATCAAGGAAAATGATCTAGTACCTACTAAATATGCTAGTTGCATAAATGTGGAGAAAGCTCTAGCTACCAGAATTGAAGAAAAAGATGAATGGGTGATTGATAGTGGATGCTCTCATCACATGACATGTGATAAAAGTAAATTTATGAGCTTTGAAAAGTATGATGGTGGTGTTGTAAGATTTGGTGATGACAAAGCTAGTGTAATCTATGGCATAGGATCCATTTCTCTTGATGGTAAGCATAATACTGATGATGTTCTATATGTGGAAGGTTTGAAGCATAATCTCTTAAGTGTTGGATAGATGGTTGAGAAGGGATACAATCTTCAATTCAAGGATGGAAAGTGTAGAATATTGGGGAGTTCCAGAAATGTGATTGCATTTGGTACAAAAACAAAAGGTAATATCTTTCACCTAAATGTTGCTGGTAAAAGTTGTCTGATTGCTCAAGTTGATGAGAGTTGGTTGTGGCATAGGATATTGTGTCATGTAAAATTTGATAATATTATCAAGTTAAGTTCTACTTAGGCAGTGAGAGATCTTCCTAAGTTGATAAAACCTACTAATACTATATGCAAGGAATATCAGTCAAGGAAAAAAACTAGAGTTTCATTATGGAGCAAACAACATTGTTCGAATGAAGTGTTGGAGCTTGTGCATACTGACTTGTGTGGTCCTTCTAGAGTCAAAAGTTTACAAGGAGACAAGTATTTCATGTTACTTATTGATGATTATTCTAGATTGATGTGGGTCACTTTCTTAAGGGAAAAATCTAAAGCTCTAGAGAAATTCAAGATTTTTAAGGCTATGGTTGAGATAGAGACATGTTTGAAGATTAAATGTCTAAGATCAGATAAAGGTGGCGAATTCACTTCTAGTGAGTTTAATTCTTTTTGTGAAGAGCATGGGATAAAGAGACAATTGTTTTCCCCGTGGACCCCTCAACAAAATGGAGTTGTGGAAAGGAAGAACAAGACAATTCAAGAAGCTGCTAGGACCATGATGCTAGAAGGAAATGTTCCACATATCTACTAGAGAGAAGCTGCGAGTACTTCCATTTACACTCTCAATCGGGTACATGTCAAAGGTGATACCGATAAGACTCCTTATGAGCTATGGTTTGGTCATAAGCCTACTATTAGATACTTCAAAATATTTGGGAGTAAATGTTATATCAAAAGAGATGAAGACATAGGAATGTTTGACACTAGAAGTGATGAAGGAATCTTTCTTGGTTATTCTACTAAAAGTAAAGCCTACTGGTGCTACAATAAGAGATTGAGGAAAGTAGTTGAAAGTGCTAATGTCAAGGTTGATGAAGACATAGTTAGACCATCCAGAACCTACAAATATGATTCAAATAATCAGAATGATAGTTTAAATAAAGGAAAGAAAGTTTAGAATCTAAATCAAGTTCAGATCATTCCGGTGAATTTGGAAAATCAAGAGGAAGAAACTAGTGAAAGTGCAGAAGTGAGATCAAAAGAGCCTAAAGTTAAAGAATACCCTAAGACTCCAAGGTATGTAAGACTAAATCATTCAGAAGATCAGATCATAGGTGATAAGAACAAATGTGTTCAAACTAGGAGAAGAATTGCAGAAGAATACTGTTTGATCTCAAAGACTGAGCCTAATAGTGTCAATGAAGCATGCAAAGATGAACATTGGGTGGAAGCAATGAAAGAAGAACTACTAAAAATTGAGAAGAATGATACATGGATTCTTGTTCCTAGACCTAAGGACAAAAATGTAATTGGAACTAAATGGGTCTTTCAGAACAAACTAAATGAGCAAGGTGAATTGTTAGAAACAAAGAAATACTTGTGTGTAAAGGATATTCTCAGATGGAAGGAATTGACTTTGAAAAAAATTTGCGCCTATTGCTAGGATTGAAGCTATGAGACTATTTCTTGCTTATGCTGCTTACAAAAACTTCAAGGTTTATCAGATGGATGTCAAATCAACATTTCTAAATGGTGAACTGGAAGAAGAAGTGTATATTGAGCAACCTGCTGGATTTCAATTGACTAATCGGGGAGTTATGGTTTTACGGTTGAAGAAAGCATTGTATGGACTTAAGCAAGCCCCAAGAGCATGGTATGCCAGATTGGACAAGTATTTGTTGAATCTTGGATTTAATAAAGGTACTGTTGATAGTAATTTGTATTTCAAGATTGATCATGATAAAGATTTGATTATTGAAGTCTTTGTTGATTATATCATTTTTGGAGGAGATGATAGTTTGTGCATGAAGTTTGCTAATGAGATGCAAAGTGAGTTTGAGATGTCTATGATTGGAGAAATGAAATTCTTTTTGGGATTATAAATTACTCAGCTAGATAGAGGGATCTTTATATCTTAGTCCAAGTATGTGAAAGAATTGCTAAAGAAGTTTGGTATGGAAGATTCAAAGCTAGTTGGTACACCTATGGTGACCGGATGTAAGTTGACACAAGATGATGATTCTCCTAAAACAAATTAGACTAGATACAAATCCATGATTGGTAGATTGTTGTATTTGACTAAAACTAGACCTGATATCATGAATGTCGTATGCATTGTTGCAAGATTTCAAGCTGATCCTAAGGAATCTCATGTGATAGCTATGAAGAGGATTTTCAGATACTTGAAGGGGACAGCCAATTTTGGCCTATGGTATTCTAAAGAAGATGACCTTACTTTGAGTGCCTTTACTGATGTTGATTGGGAAAGAGATATGAATGCCATAAAGAGTAATAGTGGTGGTGCATTTTTCTTAGGAAAGAAGTTGATTTCATGGTTAATTAAGAAGCAGAATGCCATTTCTTTATCTATTGCAGAGGCAAAATACATTGTTGCTGCTAGCAATTGTACTCAAGTATTGTGGATGAAGTAGATGTTGAAAGATATCAGAGTTGTGTATGATGAACCTATTGCTATATTCTAGGATAATTCAAGTGAAATTAACATTTCTAAGAATCCGGTGCTGCATTCAAAAACCAAGCATATATCTATCAAGTTTCACTTTTTGAGAGAGAAGGTGAGTGAGAAGAAAGTCAGATTGGAGTATGTGCCCACTAAGGAACAGATTGCAGATATCTTTACCAAGGCCTTGCCTAAGGATACTTTTGAGTATCTCAGAGGGAAGCTAGGGGTGATTACCCCTCCTAATCAGAATTAAGATGCATTGACTTGCATCAATTTGTGCATTTCATAGTCATATCTTGTGATCCAGATTGATGTTGTGGTGGCTGCTACTTAGGGGGAGTAGTCAAATGTTCAAAAATGTGGTTCAGAGCTTGTATGGAGAAAGATAATGTGTATCTTTGTCATTGATGTCAAAGGGGGAGAAGAGTCATGTGAAAAATTGTGAAAGAGTTAAGGAGAAAAGAGTCAAAATCTAAGGGGGAGAAAGTGCTAAGAGAAAGTTGCGTTAATGGTGTTTTTCACATCATGTGTTGCCATCAATTCCAAAGGGGGAGATTTTTGGATATTGCTGATATGTGGTTGTAATTGATGTCAACACTATTTCCATTAATGTCTTTAAGGCTGTATATGTTGAGGATATTGAGAAAATTGTAATAAAATATGTTGCAGGTTGTTGGTGATGTAGTGAAGTTCAGTATGGTGGCTAGCTCAGTATATTGATGATAAGAGGTTGTGGATTAAAGGGTTTGTTGACAAGTATGTCTAGTTTATCCACATGAAGTTTTAGAGGTTTGCATGAAAATTTGATTGAGTTACGAGTATTTGTGTTCTGATAGTTGTTCTGTTGCTTCAATTGGTGTTCTTGAAAGAAGATGTGATTCTAGTAATTTGAGTTGTTGTGGATACTTCTGTGGTGATTCATGATGCTTGTGGATGTTTCTAGATCTAGCTCTATCTATGTTGTTGGTCCGCATTGATCGTTGTGCTCGCGATTGGTGATTTTCTTCTGTGAGTTCATGTTTTTCATGATCATGGGCGACGGGGTGATTGTAGCGTGTTGCAGATCTTCGAGGAATAATTTTTGAAGGTTTTTTGTGTTTGAGACATGTTGTTTTGGGTCCTTACTATGTTTTGGTTGACATTTTTTGGTTTGCATTGATACATTGTTTATTGTTTTGGGCTGACAGTTTGTACACATTTCATATTTTGTTGGGCCGACATGTAGTTGATGTCATCCTTAGTTGTGGATATATATGACTGATTGTTTATACCATTTGATGGTATGGTGTGCAATGTATGCTTTGTGCTAAGTGAAAATAATGTTCTAATCTTTCGAAGGCAAAAGAAAAGTGTGAAGAAGAGTGAGAAGATGAAAGTTTTTATGTGCTTATCCAGAATTGTAATAAGGCATTAGAAGATGCTATTTTCTCAGTTCAAAATATTTTGGATGTAATCCGAATGTGACTGTAAGATAGTGAGTCTTCTTTTGGGCAATAAGCCTTTTTGTATTTGAGCAG
Source organism: Sequoia sempervirens (assembly GCA_007258455.2). NCBI lineage: Eukaryota > Viridiplantae > Streptophyta > Pinopsida > Cupressales > Cupressaceae > Sequoia > Sequoia sempervirens. Next base: position 126,831,089 of record VDFB02373365.1, read on the forward strand.
TGAGCTCTAGGAAGTGTGCCTCAATGCATGTGCATTCCCCATTTATAATACTTTTATACTTTTAACACGGTATAATCTTGTGTATTAACCTCCATCGTGGTTTTTCCCCTAATAGGGTTTCCACGTAAAAATCTTGGTGTTATGTGTGTTTTTGATGTGGTGATGGTTTATGCTTTCATGTTTATTTATCAGATATGAGAATAAGTTTAATAAGTATAATTTCTGTGACAACTGATTCACCCCCCCTCTCAGTTGTCTACCCTTGTGTTGCCAACATAGATACATCCCTATTTATCTTTTGAGTGAACTCTTGATCTTTGTTACTAAGGTTAGCACCCTTTCCATTTTGAAACCTCACTCTTTGTTCATAGTCATACTTTTCTTCCTCAACAATTATGATCCAATCAATTATTTGATCAAAATTCTGAGGCTTTAATTCCTTAGGAAAGTTACTAAGCTCTGACTTATAGATTTCAAAAAATAATTCAATGCAAACTGAATCCTTAGGTCTCAACCTTTTAGGGATTTCTAACAGAGAATCCAAAAACCTTGCTAGTAATTCGGATGGTGATTCCTCTTTACTCCTCTTCATATTAGACAATCTTTGAATTATCAATTCCTGATCATTATTATCTGAACACTTTTGAAAACCATCTTGATGCAGGGGCATCCAAAAGAATTCAAAAAATTGAGGCAGTTAACAATGAAGTTGCAGAGTACCGAATTACTACATTTGATTGCTAGAGGTTGAGTAGCTGAAATTAGTTACTAGACACTATTAGCATTAATATCTTCAGGTTGTATATGTCGAGGATATTGAGAAAATTGTAATAAATAAGTTGCAAGTTGTCAGTGATGCAGTGGAGTCCAGTATGTTGGCCAGCTCAGTATATTGATAATCAGAGGTTGTGGATTAAAGGGTTGGTTGTCAAGTAGATCTAGTGTTTCCATGTTAAGTTTTAGAGATCCGCATGAAGATTTGATCGAGTTATGAATACCTGTGTTCTGACAGTTGTTCAATTGTTCTAGTTGGTGTTCCTGAAGGAAGATGATGTGATTCTGGTCACTGGAGTTGTCACAGACATTTCTATGGTGATTCATGATGCTCGTGGATGTCTCTAGATCGTGTGTTGTTGGTCCACATTGATCGTTGTGCTCGCGATTGGTGATTTTATTTTGCGAGTTCATGTTTTCCATGTTCTTGGCCGATAGGGTGTTTGTAGTGTGTTGTGGATCTTCAAGGAATAATCTTTGAAGGTGTTTCGTGTTCGAGGATGTTGTTTTGGGTCCTTATTTTGTTGTGGCCGACATTGGTTGGTTCGCATTGTAAATTGTTTAATTGTTTGAGGCCAACCTATTTGAGTCTGCACATTACCTTACTAGCCATTGTAATTGGGCCGACATGTTAAGGGTTAAATGATTTGCAGATGATATAAATAGAAGAGAGGATTTGTTACAAGATACAGAAGATGGGGGATCAATAAGGTGCTTGATAATATGAAGTATGAAGCATGGTGATGAAGTATTTTGATCCAGAAGAATCACAGAGCAGAGGAAGTGTGGAGTTGGAGGAGTAGATGGAAAATTGTTATTATTTGAGTTGTTTGTAATCCCTGGGCTGTGGCCTAGAATTTGTTAAGCTTGCAAGGCATATGTAATGTGTTTTGAGATTATAATATAATGAGGAACGAGCTTTGAAGGCTGGGTTTTTCCCTGTTAGGGTTTTCCTAGGATATATCTTATGTTCGGTGTTCATGAATATCTTTTATCTTTCTATGGATTAGCTATTAATTTTCGTTGCATATCTGTTATGATCATGGAGTTAGTAATTTAGGCTGCAAGGTGGGACAATCCTTAATTGGATCCTCCTACCTTGGTTGCATCAAATGGTATCAGAGCTGGTTGTGAGTATGTTAGCTGTTTGCGAATATGTTGGGAAGGAAGATAGTGTTGAAAGAAGTGTGAAACCCTAAGTGTCACATCATAGAAGAAAGATTGAGACACAAAAGATTTAGGTAAGAATTCAAATTTTATTTGATTTGTTTCAATGGGGAAGATTGGGAATAGGATGAAGGAAAATGAAAAGCTAATATGCGAAAGGGATACTTTGGAGGAAGAATTGTGCGAAATCAAGAAGTGTAATTCAGAATTAATGGAGAGGATGAAAGAACTAGGAGGAGACAAGTATGATGCTCTTGAAGAAGAACTAGAAGATGTAAGAACGAGAAATGAAGAACTAGAAGCTGAGCTGGATATGTTTAAGGATCTTGAAAATAAATTTGCAGAAGGATTCAAGTTGTTTGTAAAGGTGGAAAAGAGGAACAAAGATCTGGAGGAAAGTTTGAAAGAGCTAAACAAGGAGAACAATTTGTAGAAGAAGGAAATATCTGGCTTGAAGGAACATGTTAATCAGTTGGAGCAATCACTTATAGCATGCCCGAAGGAGAATGAGAATCTGAGATCTAAGCTTGAATTTTGTGATGTTTCTTGTGATAATAATGATTTGTGTGATGTTTTAGAAGTTTCTTTAGAAGGTGAAGTTGAAGATAGCAATGTAACAAAGTCTACAATTGTTGGTGATGGTATTTGTTTCAAAATCATGCAAAGAATGGGATATGAAGGAAAAGGATTGGGAATGCATCAAAAAGGAATTAAAAAACCTATTGAACAAATAATGAGACCCAAAAGTGAAGGCATTGGACATTATAGAGGTAATGATGTTGTTACAAGTTCAAACAATTCGAATTAGGGAAGAAAAAGGAAGTATTGTTCACATTGTAATAGGCATGGACATGAAAGGAAATTGTGTTGGGATCTATATCCTTGTAAGTTATGTGGATTAAGGAATCATTCTAAAAAGATGTGTTGGGATAAAATGAGAAGGAGAAAGCCTATGACAGATTGTAATAAGATGAATTATGGATGGATTGATGGAGCAAAATGGAAGCATCTTACTTGTATGTTTAGAAGATTGTATAGATGGAAGAACTCATATGTTGGATCAAGATGCAAAGAAATAAGACCTTATGCAAAGCGGAAAAAGTACAATTATTCAAAATATAGAGGGAGAGGTGACAAAAGTGATAATGTTTATCACAATGAAGGGTACCAGAGGATTGAAAGAGGATTTGCTAGAAGAGGAACCCGTTTTCAAGTTTGGAGGAAGAAAGAATCAAGCACTAAAGGTCATCAACAACCTTATACTAGAGAAGCTAATGAAAGAGAACTAGTAGAGGATGCATAAATAGTTTGTGCACATGAAGAAGAGCCTATTGATACAAAATTAGTTTATGTAGAGGAAGGGGAACATTTGGAGGTATCTAATTTCATAGTGGAACTGGAAGAAGGTGAATCATTGATCTTAAGGATAAATTTTATGTACCAGAGCGAAGTAAATGTGAATGAAGGAATAGAAAAGGACAATGATCTTGAGGCAGCTTATTTTGGCATATGGATTCTAGTGTTGTCATTGATGGCAACCTAAGTCATTGTTTCAGTCCGTAGATTAGGATTTGTTCATACCGACATGCAGAGTAAAGAACAGAGTATTACCGGAAGATAGAATGAAGAATAGGGTATCCGGTTAGTATGTCGATCTGTATGCTTCACCGGATTATCATTTTGAGTTGTGGATCTCGAGGAAAGTTGTTAAGTATCTATGTTATCTTATTGCTAAGTTTTGTTGTGTCGCATTAATCAGCGTATAAGTTAGGAGATCCGACAGGATGATTTTTCTGTTTATTTGTTCATGAAGGCCGACTTGATGTATGTAGTGTGTCGTGGATGTATAAGGAGTAATTGTTTAAATATTTTTGTGAGCGAGCATTTTTATTTGGGGCCACAACATAACATTAGCCAAATTTGATGGGTACACATCGAATATTAAATGTGGATTGAGCCGACAGTTGGAAGATATTTTCTATTTTATTAAAGATGACATGGAGTGATTGAAATCTTGGTAGCGGATATATATATGTGATCGGTAAATTCATTTTGTAAGAATGGTGTATGTGTGCTGTTAGATATGTGTTGATGTGTGTGTGAATATTAGAAGATCAGTTGAGAGAATTTTATGTGCAGAAGAGGATTTTTGTGAAGCGAATTAAGGCAGAGCAGATTGAAGTGCATAATCAGACAGAAGGTCTAGAATTTGATCTATGAGCTTAACCAGAACTGTAACCAGGCATTTGTAGATGCTATCTTCTCAGCTCAATCTTTTGATTGTGATCTGAATCTTTTGTAAGGCAGTGAGACTTTATATTTTGAGTAGTGAGCTCTAGGTAGTGTGCCTGAATGCAAGAGAATTCCCATTTTGTTTAACACTATATTTTGAGTACTCAAATTATGGATTGACCTCCACCGTGGTTTTTCCCCTAATAGGGTTTCCATGTAAAAATCCTTGTGTTATGGTTTTGTGGCTTATTGTTTCATGTTCATGCATCTTTATTTTTATTGAATGGTTTAAGCACTTGAAAGAACAGATTAATAAAAGTTAAAATTGCTCAACTTTGATTCACCCCCCCTCTCGGTGTTGATTGAGTCCAAATATTGGTATTAGAGCTAAGTTCCTTGAAGAAGTTTAATAGCTTGAGGTAGATATTGGAATGTAATGGAATTTGGTATTCTTCAACAGTAGCTTATGGTGGCTCTTGATGATCTTGATCAGTCTAAGGCAGAAGTCTAGGAATTGAAAGGAAATCTTAAGGATGCTGAGAAATTCATTCAGAAGTTGAAGGATCAGGTTATTAAATCCAGGGAAAGGAGAATGGATCTCTGTGATTAGATAAAGCAAAAAGAAAGAAAAATTATGGAAGAGAGCAAAAGGATGGATGAAAATCATTTGAATCAAACCTTGAAGGAAATAACTAAAGAATGTGAAAAGCTTGCTAGAGACAATGCTACCTTGAAGCATGAGATGGAATCTATGGCGATGAAGATGACTAAGGAGATTAAAGAAAGAAAGAAGAATGAAGAAAAAACTTGGCTAGACCCTAAAAGAGAGAACTAATGAGTGTAGTAGAGTTAACGGAGAATTTATTCAGTTGGAGATGGAACTGCAACAATCTAGAGACAATGAAGAAGAGCTTGAAAAAATAGATTGTTATTCTTAAAAATGAACTAACTACTACAAATGAATACAAAGAGAAGTTCAAGATTAGCTTAGTTAAGCTTGATGACTTGACTCAAGGAAAGAAGAATGCAGATGATAAGTGAGGTATTGGATATGAGAAAGGAGAAAGTTTCAGATCTAGACAAAGGAATCTCAAGCAAAGAAATTAGACGGACAAAGCAAAAAGGCGTCCGGTAAGACAACCTAATGCACAAAAGTTTAATGGATACTATTTTGCATGCGATAAATTTTCTCATATGGCTGCTCAGTGTAAAAGTAAAATAAAATTAAGAGATTCATCATTTTCCGGTCAGTGTTTCAATTGCAACAAGTTTGGTCATAAGTGAATTGAGTACAAAAATTTGTCAAACAACTCTGTTAATAGAAGGAATCTAGAATGCTATACCTGTGGAAGATTTGGGCATATTGCTTATCAATGCAGATCAAGAGGAAATCAATGGAATGATTGGTCTGAACAAAGAAATCCCGTGTGTTACAATTGCAATAGATTTGGTCACATTGCAAGATTCTGCACAAAAACATGGATAGAAGAGGTCCGGTATACAAAGGAAGAACTTCATAGAAAGATGATAAAGGAAAAGGGAAAGTGACTGTGGAAGAAATAAGAGATCAAATGAAGAAAACATGGATAAGGAAGAGTGACTATGATGAAGGAAATAAGCCTGCACCAGAATATGCTTTTGGTAATTACTCTAGAAATTGATCTTAGGCCATTGGCCTAGGGGGAGTTTTTCAAGAAAATCCTTTGTTTTCCTATCAGTAGCTGGCACTAGAATGCAGGAAATTGTTAGAAGTTGTGCTAATAGTTTGGTGATCACTTGTGCAGAAGTTTGAGGAGTAGAAGGTTCACAGATGAATTCTTTCTTTTGCTATCTGAGAAAACAAAGTATCCAAAACACCTAGGGAAAAACATTTAATGTGGTAAAAAGGTGAGGTCTACGAGTTATAAAAGGGTATTTGGAACCCTCACTTGTCACCTTGCATTGAAGAAGAATAGAAGGAGAGCCTCTATAGTAGAATTTCGAAGGAGTAAAGTCAATTCGACGACGAATTCATCAGGTATTTCAGTTACTTGTAGAATTCTCACTTAATTTGGTGCTTGGTAGAAACTTGTTCGGTATGGAAAGGAAAATGAAGAAAATCAAAGGAATGGTTAATTTGGATGAATATAACAGTGAGAATATTAGGGATGTGAGAAATATGTTGTCAGACGATGAATTGAAATGGCTTGAAGGTGTGAAACAAAAAAGTTTGGACATTTGGAGTGAATTTCCCTATTTTGATAACGTAGAAGTCATTAGGTTTATCTTGAACAAATTGAATGATGACATTCTAACTCTGGATAAATCCTATCTCATTTCGAAATAGGTGATTAGGAATCTAACTGGATTATGCAATATTGGGGAATACCAAAAAAAGAAGTCGATTTGAAACAAGGAAGTCAAAACCCTAACCAGAGTAACTGGAGATCAAAGGGCTTTGATAATTTTGACGATCAAAGATCCGATAACAAGGTACATTGCGCATGGAATCTCATACAAAATATTTTTTCAGAAACAAGGAAAGCACAAATTTAGTAGGTGTTGTTTACATCTCTCATAAAATGATAATGGAGGATCATGATTTTGACCTGTGCGGATTGCTAAAAGATCAGTTGATGGAAAATGTGCAACTAACAAAGGAGGTATATTACCCCTTTAGGTTTGGTACCTTGGTCATATGTCTTGTGATGTATTTTTTGAATTGCATGCCATAGATCAACAATGTTGTATGGAAAGAGAATGAACCGGTTTGTAAACAAATTTTTGAACACTCTAATACTTTGAAAAATTGTAAGCAAGAGTATGCGGAATTTCTTTGAGGAATTGCTAGGGAAGTTTAGACAATTAGCATTTCAAGTACCCAGGCAGGAAGACTTGAGGGTTGGTCCCGCCACAGGTGAATGGAGAAGAAGAAAAACACAGATATTGTTATTCCCACTCCTCTAGCACCTAGGGCTCAAGAGCCAGAGGAAAAAGATGAAATATGCTGGTGATTTATGGACATACCGAATAGAGATCGTTGTTGCCTCAAGGGAGAAAGGCAAAATGGGTTAGACAGAGGATATAATAGCAGCAAAGGAAGTGAAAGAAGAAGGTGCTGTAGTAGAAGAATACTGCAAGCTTTATTTCAAAAAGAACAGATGTGAAAAATTCTTTGACTTATATAGTGGTAGGCCTCATATGAAAGTGAGGACTGATCAAAGAAGGCACAAGTACTTATTTGTACACAACATTGTTTAAGGAGAGTTTAGGAAGTATTTCTGAAGAAGATGATTGAATACTATTAAAAGGCCTGGGTCTCTAAATTCGGGACTGGAAAAGAGGAAAAGCAAATTCTACAGCTGAAGGATCGATTCAGTTATCTCTACCAAGCTGAAAAGGAAAATAGATATGTTGAGAATCTATATACAAAAATAACATCTACAACTGTATTCCATTGGCTCATGGGTTTGGGAATCTAAGATAAGGCAGGCGGAATTCAAGCCCGGGATTTGAATAAGGTTGGTCAGGATTATAACATGTTTCAGGATCAGGATGGTGTAGTCAAGAAAAGGATTCAAGAGTTGCAGTCTGAGCATTCAAAAGTTCAATTCACCAGAAACAACCTTGTGGACACCTTTTGGAAAGTGAAGGATTTAACCAAATGTAGACTGGAGCAGTTAATTGAGGTTCTGAGGAAAGGAGAGAAATTAGAAGACGCAATCACAATTCTGGAATCTCTCATCCATATTATCAACCAGGCATCTAAGAAAAACAACTTGATCTTAATCATTGGGATTTCAGTAGAAGCTTGGAGGAAATTTCTTCTAAAAATGAAAGATAAGTACAAGATAATTTTCTAACTCGAGTATCAGTTGTATTTCTTCAAAATTTGATTCAATTTTTGAATTAGCAAAGGAGGAGATCCAAAATATGTTTGTCATTGATGTCAAAGGGGGAGAGAGAGCAGTAAAAAATGTCTTATCATTCTAAGGGGGAGTTGTGTTTTGAAATTTTGAACTTTGGCAGCGAAATCATATTGGTTCTGACACTTAGTCATCTTTCACTAAGTGTTGCCATAAATGCCAAAGGGGGATATTGTTGGAATATGGCTTCTAGTATTGTCATTGATGGAAACCTAAGTCATTTTTTTGGTTCGCAGATCAGGATTTGTTCATACCAGCAGGCAAAGTAAAGAACAAAGTATTACCAAAAGATAGAATGAAGAATAGGGTATCCGGTTAGTATGTCGATCTGTATGCTTCACCGGATTATCATTTTGAGTTGTGGATCCCGGGGAGAGTTGTTAAGTATCTATGTTATCTTATTGCTAAGTTTTGTGATGTCACATTAATTAGTATATAAGTTAGGAGATCCGACATGATTTTTTTGTTTATTTTTTCATGAAGGCCAACTTGATGTATGTAGCCTGTCGCAGATGTATAAGGAGTAATTGTTTAAATATTTCTATATTTGAGAATTTTTATTTGGGGCAAAAACATAGCATTAGACGACTTTGATGGGTACGCATCGAATATTAAATGTGGATTGAGCCGACAGTTGGAAGATATTTTCTATTTTATTAAAGCCGACATGGAGCAATTTAAATCTTGGTAGCAGATATATATATGAGATCAATAAATTCATTTTGTAAGAATGGTGTATGTGTGGTGTTCGATATGTGTTGATGTGTGTGCGAATATTAGAAAATCAGTTGAGCGAATTTTATTTGTGCAAAAGAGGATTTTTGTGAAGCAAATTAAGGCTGAGTAGAGCGAAGTGCAAAATCAGATAGAAGGTCCAAAATCTGATCTATGAGCTTAACCGAAACTGTAACTAGGCTTTTGTAGATGCTATCTTCTCAGTTCAATCTTTTGATTGTGATCTAAATCTTTTGTAAGGTAGTGAGCCTTCATATTTTGAGTAGTGAGATATAGGTAGTGTGCCTGAATGCAAGTGCATTACCATTTTGTTTAACACTATATTTTGAGTACTCAAATTTTGGATTGACCTCCACTGCAGTTTTTCCCCTAACAGGGTTTCCACGTAAAAATCCTTGTTTTATGGTGTTGTGTATTATTGTTTCATGTTCATGCAACTTTCTTTTGATTGAATGGTTTAAGCACTTGAAATAACAGATTAATAAAAGTTAAAATTTCTCAACACTGATTCACCCCCCCTCTCAGTGTTGCTTGAGTCCAACAGCTTGCGGAGAAGGCTTGCTTAGACCGCCGACTAGTGAGGCAGTGCAAGGCTTACAAGTAGACTACCGAACCTTGACCATGACAAGATGAAGAACCTGAGGCAACTTGTAGGGTGGGCTTGCTCAGACCACCGACCAGTGAGGCAGTGCAAGGATTGCAAGTAGAACACTGAACCGATTCAAAGAGACAACATTGGATTAGAAGAACTTGAGGCAGTTTTGCAAGGTGGACTTGAACATAATGCCAACCTTGAGGCAGTTGCAAGTGCCTATGGATAGATCGCCGAACCAATTCAAGAGATAATATTGGGTTTGACACAGTATAGACCAAAGTTAAGAGGATCACTTTTCAAATAATCCTGAGAGTCTGATGCAGGGGCATCAGGAAGCATTCAAAAAATTGAGGCAGTTAACAATGAAGTTGCAGAGTACCAAATTATTACATTTGATTACTAGAGGCTGAGGAGCTGAAATTAGTTACTAGACACTATTAGCATTAATGTCTTAAGGCTATATATGTCAAGGATATTGGGAAAATTGTAATAAAATAAGTTGCAAGTTGTTAGTGATGCAATGGAGTGCAATATGTTGGCTAGCTTAGTATATTGATGGTCAGAGGTTGTGGATTAAAGGGTTGGTTGTTGAGTAGATCTAGTGTTTCCATGTTAAGTTTCAAAGATCCGCATGAAGATTTGATTGAGTTATGAATACCTGTGTTCTGACAGTTGTTTATTTGTTCTAGTTGGTGTTCCTGAAGGAAGATGATGCGATTCTGGTAACTTGAGTTGTTGTGGACATTTTTGTGGTGATTCATGATGCTCGTGGATGTTTCCAGATCATGTATTGTTGGTCCACATTGATTGTTGTGCTTGCGATTGGTGATTTTCTTTTGTGATTTCATGTTTTCCATGTTCTTGGCCGATAGGGTGTTTGTAACATGTTGTGGATCTTCAAGGAATATTCTTTGAAGGTGTTTCATGTTCGAGGATGTTGTTTTGGGTCCTTACTTTGTTGTGGCCGACATTGGTTGGTTCACATTGTAAATTATTTAACTGTTTGAGGCTGACCTATTTGAGTCTGCATGTTACCTTACTAGCTGTTGTAATTGGGCTAACATGTTAAGGGTTAAATGATTTATGGATGATATAAATAGAAGATAGAGGATTTGTTACAAGATATAGAAGATGGGGGATCAATAAGGTGCTCGATAATATGAAGTATGAAGCACGGTGATGAAGTCTTTTGATCTAGAAGAATCGCAGAGTAGAGGAAGTGTGGAGTTGGTGAAGGATTCAATGGAAAATTGTTGTTATTGAGTTGTTTGTAATCCTTGGACTGCGGCCTAGAATCTGTTAAGCCCGAGAGGCATATGTAATGTGTTTTTAGATTATAATATAATGTGGAATGATCTTTGAAGGCTGGGTTTTTCCCTATTAGGGTTTTCCCACGATATATCTTGTGTTTGGTGTTCATGAATATCTTTTATCTTTATGTGGATTAGCTATTAATTTCTATTGCATATCTATTATGATCATGGAGTTAGTAATTTAGGCTACAAGGTGGGACAATCCTTAATTGGATCCTCCTACCTTGGCTGCATCACATCTTGACTTTGCTCAAGATCAATATGATGTGAGAATGAACAAAATGTGATGTCAAGATCATCATTATATTGATCATCCTTTTCCTTCCTATTTATTTCATCTTTATATATAATGTGTACCAGGAGAACAAACACTTGCAACCATATATCCTTTCATCATTGAGTATTTGATAGTATTTTCTATGTCCATAGCAATACAATATGCCTGTTGCAATGTTGTAGGCTCCTTATCCCTTATCAAATAACTCATTTTATTGTCAAAAGCACCTAGATATGCAATTAAATACTCTGCATCACTAGGTCTCAAATACTCAGGAATATCATTTATTGCTTTCATGAATTTGAGATTAAAAGAAGGAACTAACTCTTCTTTATCTTGTTTGATTTCCCTAAATCTTCTTCTTACCTCATTGGGACTAATCCTTTCACCAAATTGTTCTATAAATGCTATCATAAGAGAATTCCATGAAACTATAGAACATTCTGGTAGATATGAGTACCAGTCTCGGGCATCCTCTTTTAATGACTGAGCAAACTTCATGACAACATCCTCATGATTGATTTCAAAATCACCCATCACATCTATAAATGCATTTAAGTGCTTGGAAACTGACTCAGATTTTTTCCCTTTAAACTTTGGTACTTTTTTCCTAATATCATCAAGAATTTTGTTAGGGAAACCTCTGATACCTTCAAAGCTTAAAGACTTATATCTCTCAATAGTGAATTTCCTTTGAGGGTATTCTAGGGATTGCATGACTGGAATATCTGTATTTGACCAGAGAATATAGGGGAACAATGTATCTCTATTGGACCTTACTCTTCAAATGTTAACCCTATAGTAAATTCCCAACTCAAATGTATTTTATGTCTTAACACCTTTAAAAGGCACGCTACAAAAATAAGCGTACTTCTTCCATCCCATTTAGATATTTCAAATTTCAACTCAAATGTATGAAACATAACTATCACTATTCCATTGCTTAGTGCTTTAACTCACTAAATTAGGAATAAAGTATTTCTTTCACATTGCTAAAATGCCTTTCATGCATAATTATTTCTTCTTTTAAGTCAAAACAAGGAGAAATACTTGGATATATTGGAAGATATCACAATTTATTAGGTTCTTTGCATAGAGTCACCACCTTCTTTGTAGAGAATCAAACTTCAATCATATGAAGTCACTTCCACCAATTGTTTTTTCTTTAAGATTCCTTGTCCTTCAATATTTTCACTGGTACAAAATTCTTCAGAGTGGCCACTCACTGTTAGTGAGAACTTTGTATTAAGAACCTCTATGAGTCTATCAAGGAAAACTAATGTACTGCAAATATTTTCCCAAGGAAGTCCCCAGCGGAGTCAGCATTTTTGTTGGTTATTTTTTAAGGACCAAACTTAATCTTAGTCCTATCTTATGAGTCTGCTAGAACACAATTATCAGCAAGGTTGAGGATTGGCCAACACTTACATGAAGCACTTAAAACTTCAATTCTTCTCTTCGAGCTTTGTGAGACCTAAGAGGGTAATCCTATTTATGCTCATAATATCTTAACTTGATCAAGAAAATTTCCTCACACAGATGTACTCCTTAAGAAACCAACATCATTTAAGGCTTGGCAGACCTCTTACGAAATTGCTATTTGTTTCAGGGAATACGCTGATACTTGAAGGTTGGTGTAGTGTAATTTAAAGTATGTTAAGAATTTATTTCCATCTTAAATCTCTGACTAGATTCATTACTAGCTTAGTCAACCATAAGATAAACTAATAGAACAACCAGTTCCCTATCTAAGGGAACAATGGAGTCATAGCTTACAATCAATCAATAATATAATTATAATTGAATATCAAAAATCAATGGACTATGAACATGCTACTTTTTAGCATCTAACTCTATGTGTTTTTCAAATATTGCTTCCTTACCAAACCCTATAACCCTTTCCCACAAACTAATGGTCTCATTTTAGCATTTAATCAACTCATTGAATTGAAGCACAAACAAACCCATTCATACAATGCAAATAACAAAAGACAAATGAAATTATAATTAACAAATTTCATTTATAATTTGGAAGAAAAACATACATGAGAGCAATATTTTAGAACTAATATTCTCTTTCATTACTAATACTGCTTTGTAAGACTATATTTAAAATCCTTATACAGTATAACTTTTTCCCTAGATTAGCTTCTGATATATTCGCTAATTTTTCTATTTACATTCTATTTGCTCCTTGAGCATAGCTTTCACCTAGACCTTTTTTGGATTCAAAATTTCTGCTTTGTAACTTCAACCATGAAATCCCCTTTATAAACAGGGGCTCGTAACAAGCATCTGACTGAGTTACAATTTTATTTCATTAATCTAATTTCAATTGCATCCTCAAAAAACTCCCTAGGCGGTTTCACGCAATCAGTTGAGAACAGGGGAGGACAAAAGATAAAACACATGTGCTGGATATTAGTCATTGTCGCCACATTCATGCTTGAACAAAAAAAATTCTGCATCATATTAGCCGAAAGACCTCCGCATCAACATGGAAGAGCAAAAGACCAACCACAAACATATTGAAATAAATACCTCCTATGCAAAGACCATGGTGCCATAAAATAAATAAATAAGGAGAAGACCCTATTCAGAGTCGTAAGCATCAAAGTATGCTCAACCACTCCTCGTTCTTGATGAATTTGGAGGAACCATTACCACATCATCATCAGAGCTCCCATATGGCACTAGAGAAAGAAGATACTGGCCATATCTCGAGTTAGTGTCACCTTCAACATCTAAAGGACTATAAAAGAGCACAATAGGAGGATTATGTTTTCCCAGGTAGGCTCTAAGACCCTTGTCTTTTTTCCTAGCCTTTTTCATTGGCTGAGCCAGCTCCTTGCCTTTAAACTTAACCATTTCTTCTGGAATGGTCCTATTTCTCAAATTGTATGTACTCTAAAAAGTTGCTTTCTTCTTATGACCTCAAGCCCTCCTCTTACCCTTTGAAACCTCAAGGGATGGCTAGTTTTCTTGTTTAGTTACATACATATCCTCATAGAACTCAAACACATTGAGCCACCTAGACCTCCTAACGAGCTGAATTGGCACACCAATCTTTCCCATC
>VDFB02373365.1:126845262-126855531 GCA_007258455.2 Sequoia sempervirens
TTATTCCTTTCATTTATTCTATATCTACATTGATTAGCCTTGTGTCCAAATCAATAGCATGTATAATAGTAACCATTGAAGGATTGAATCATTCTACCATTGTTATATGCATTCATCATTTGACATATGCATTCATTTTCTCTATGTCCAAATGATTTGCATGTAAAGCATTGACCAGTAAAGGATGGAACATTCTGATTCATTTTGCTTCTACATTCCATTGCTCCATGTCCATATTTAATGCAATAATAATAGATACCGTTGGAGGATGGGTACCTTTGAGCATTTGGTTGTTTGACCTGAGGTCCTCTAGTATTGTTTCTTTGATTCTAGGTCTTACCATTATTCTTCTTGTCTTTAGTCTTATCTAGTTCATTGATCTTCTTTTTTTCATTAGGTATTTGAGCTACTTTTGAGATTTCACCTTTTTCAAGTCCCAAACCACCTTTTTCCTTAGATTCTTTTTGACATACAATCAATTCATTAAGCATTGTAGAAATTTTCTTGAATTTATCTTCATCAATTCTTGCTTTCTCCAGACCTAATCTTAGATTTACCACTTCTTGTTCAAGCCTAATGCATTCATTAGATTTTATTTTCACCATTGCATTTAGACATTTGTCAACTTTTTTTTTCTTCCACTTTCACTTTCAGTTTGGTGATATCTTCATTTGCTTGCTTCACTAGTTCATTGAATTCCTTATGCCTTTCTCTAAACTTCTTGATCTACTCTCTCAATTTTCTAATGCATTCATTTGCTTCTTCAATATTTTCCTTTAGATCTCTATTTTCACCTTCAACTTTGTCAAGATCTTCAAGAGCAAGTTTGAGTTCTCCATCTTTGTCAAGAATGCAATATTCTTCTATGTATTCAGTAGTAGGAATCTCTTTTGGAGGAATAGGAAACTTTCTATTATCCTTATGTTCAATCTCCAAGATCTTCCCAAAGCGGTTAAGCTCCTTCTAGGGATCCAAGCTCTAATACCAATTATTGACCACCTGGAATACTGAGAGGGGGGTGAATCAGTATTCTATTAAACCATTCAAAAAGTAGCCATCCAATTACCAAAACATATTCAACTATAACAATGAATGAAAGAATGAAACATCCACAACATCACATAACACATGAACACTAGTATTTTTACGTGGAAAACCCAAAATGGGAAAAACCACAATAGGGTTAGCTCACAATAAATTATATTTGGATAATAATATATTATAGAAATTCTTACTGTAGTTGGGCTCACTGTCCAGTTGACTCACTACCCATAGAGAATAAGATAGAAGATAGAATGGGTGGCTTACAACCTATTAGACTATTATAATTGCATCTACAGTATGTTGGATTACAGTCCCAATGAAGTACAAAATTAATCTTTTAACTAATCTAGATCAATGCTCTGTTCTACTTTAAATTCACACAATTCACACAACTCTGATCACATTTGCATCAGAAACATGTAGGTGGGACACCATACATGTCATTTATCACTCAACACTCACACATCATCTCAAAACACCAAAAACAATCCACTATATATATCTATATCATGTGTAACATCAATTAGGTCGACCTGATTAGATGTAACACACAAAATTGAACTTTTCATCCTCAAAACATTTCATCTAACATTCACGCCTTAATTAAAAAATTAAAATCTCCTCAATATAGGTCAGGATAGATCTAATATAGATCATAAAAAAGATAAAATTACTTGCTTATACTTTAGAAAACATCAAACATGTTAGGTCAGCCCCAAATAAGACCTAAACACAAAAACCTTCATCTGTTTACTCAATTCACCATACATGGAACTCAAAACATAATGACATATAGAATTCCTACACAATCGATATCTAAAAGCTTATCTTTAACACCACAACACAAAATATTCATTTGTGAAGGAATGCAAAATCTCCCACACTAACATACTATACAGGAAAAGACTGTGATAAGCTAGACAAAACACTGTCATTCATATATTCCAGGATACTTCACCAAACAAAAAATCTCTTGGATTTATATGTATCTGATGTTCACCAAGTTACTGTTAGAATTCTAGAGTGATATCTCTATTTTTGTGGAGTGTGGACCCAAAATTTGACGCATTGAACCATTGTACTGGAAGGTTTGATACTTAGGAAAAATTGTGTGTAGCTACACTTTCCAGACCAACCTATCTTGTACAAATATCTTCAACAACACTTTTAAATCATGCTAGGGTGATCCACAACAATGTTGAAATGAATGACAACACTGGATCATGCAATATGCACATACCAGGCTCATGTTGCCAGACTACATCATCAATGACAATATCCTCAATCTTCCAACAAGTTATATGAAAGATCATTGGGCATGACATGGATGAGAGTTTGTAACACAACCTTACAAACTTTAATAGGTAACGTTATCACACCAAGTAGTTTTGTTCGTACATTATCAAAACCTTTGATCAATAAATCAGCTGGTTGAATTAAACTTTTGTCTACTCCAATTTTATCTAAAAAATGAACACTAAAAATATTTTTACATGAACCATTGTCAATAAGGGTACACCTAATCCTGGCCTTGTTAATAATATCCATTATTATCAAGTCATCATTTTTTTTTGTGTTTCCAAAGGGGGTAACTCATTTTGATGAAAGACAATGTCCATTATAGTTGAATTCATACTCTCAAACAAAGATACTACATCGTTTGGTTGCACACTAGGAGGTACAACAACTTTTTGTAAATAATTTTGAAGCATAGCATGATAAACATGTGATGTTTGAATCAAATAGCATAAGGAGATCTTTTAGTAGTGTTACAAAGTTGTTCAATAAGATTGTATTCATTACCACTATGATAAGGAATATTAGATGTGTGAAAGGTATGGTTGAGGCAATGGAATGGATGTTGGCACTTGTTTGGTTGCTTATTGTTTCTAGTGTTATATATGTGAGAAATTGTGGGATAACTTGGTTGCTTCAACACATGATTACTAGTGAGTTGTTTTGCAAAGTTTATGATATGGCCATAAGGTTTAGGAGGTCCTATAATGAGAGGTGACTTAGGAGGTCCAATAATTAGAGCAATTTTAGGAGGTCCAATAGTTAAAGGGGTTTTAGGAGGTCCAATAATTTAAGGTATTTTAAGAGGTCCAATAGTTAAAGGAGATCTAATTTCCAATTGTGTGTTCATAACCTCAATGGAGTTGACTACTTGATTTTTATCCAGGGAGGATCTAATGTCACCTTAGAAACTTCATCTATTCAATCCATCTAAATATATTTTGAAATAAATATATCAATGAGTTTATCCTCTTGTCCAGCAATATCTTCCGAAGTAGGAGAGGTAGGGGAAGAGAATCAAACAAGATTCTCATGATGCTCAATGATTGGACCTTCTAACACCAAGATACCTTCTTCCCAAGTAGGTGAGGTATTAGGAGAAGAACAAACATAATTTTCATGATTTTCAATTATTGAATTCTCTTGCATGAAGCTAACCTCACACATAGGAGAGATAGTGGGAGAGGGATCAATGAAAAATAAGAAAAAAGGAGAAATGAACTCATTTTCACATGCTTGTAATACAAAATATTTGAAATGCTTAACCAGATTAGACAATAGAAAATGAATTACAATAACACAATATTTTTGTAATGAGGACATGATGTTATAAAATATGGATCAAGCTAGAAATGTGTTAGCAAAACAGATAGTTACAGGATTGATACTCAGAAACTGATGCCAAATTTGGGTAGAGATCAAAGACAATATTCTACATAGTAAATTTGGGCTCAATTTAGTTGGACAAGGGTGCATAGGGCACCTATGTCCTGTATAGGATTTTGCAAAATTCAAAATTTGATTGTGTACAATATTGTTCTATGTTCCTATTTTGTGTGCAGATAGGTGTGATAGTGAATATTTTTCTAGTATTTACCCAATTGATGGTTATGTAATTCAAAATGCAAGTATGCAACAATTTGTAAAATGTTTAAACAATAAAAGACAATTGTAAATGCAATTTCCATATCTAATATATAGCAATTGACTAATTCTAATATGCCAAAATCTAAAAATGATAATGTTAATATGCTTTTTGAAACAAAATAATGCAATTTTTTACTTTTTTAGCTACATGCAAGATACCTAAAATGCGTGCAATGACACTTTCAATCCTTGTTTTCAGATTTTAAATGACCTAATGCTGATTTATTAATACAATTGAGATGTAAATCTGAGCTAAGATGACTGAAAATAACCCTATTGCCACCTATGATGCAATATTATATGCAATTTTTTGAATTTTTTGTTGAGCACCCAAAATACTGAGAGGGGGGTGAATCAGTATTCTATTAAACCATTTAATCATAATCCAACCAATAATCAAAATATATCTAACTGCAACTATAAATGTAAACATGAAAGAGATCACAAGACCTCATAACACATGAATACCATGATTTTTACTTGGAAAATCCAAAAAGGGAAAAACCATAGTGAGGATTAGCTCATAATATATTATAACTAGTTATAAGATACTCTATTGATCCATTAAGTCTTTAATTCCTTGAGTGGCATCTGGCCACTTCATGTAATATAAGAATAATGTATGAGCTTCATCTTCACATTCCTTCACTTATTTCAAGCATTTCATCACCTTGCTATGTGCAATTGCACATTTATCCTATAGCTCAAGCAATCTTTTCTCTGCAAGCCTTGATTCCACTTCTGTTATGGTCTACTCCTTTAGGTTAGAGGTATACTCCCTGAGTGAATCAACTAGAAACTTATAATTCTCAATAGGTGTTAGAGAGTTGTCAATTGTGGTACCGAGGGTAGCATCTTGTAGAGTCTTGATGGCATCATTGATTAGTTAAGTCCATTTTTAATGAGTCTCTATAATCTCCTTTCTTCTGGAGGCATGAAAAGTATCTCCGAGCTCCAACTTCTGAATGTGTGAGATCTTATTTAGATCTACACTTCCTTGGTAGAATGGGAGTTGTATCAACTAGGGTGGAATGTCCAATTGAATCCTTATTTTTTGGTCAAAAGAACCTTGAGATCATTACCAAAGGATTCTTTAGATGAGTTTGATGGCTCCATGGTCTTTTGTGATTCTTCTTCATTTCTTTCAACTTTAGTCTTTTCTTGGTTCTCTTCTTCTTTTCTAGAGGGATTTTCTTTTTGTTTGTATTTAATTTCATCCTCCTTTTTATCCTCATCATCTTTCTTATCATTTTTCTTTCCATATTGACCTTCTTCTTTTCCTCCATTTTTATTTTCTTCACCTTCATTTCTAACATCCTCATTCTGCTTGTCATGGTGATCTTCAACATCATCATTGGCATCATCCTTATTTTGGTCTTCATTATTTTAACTAGTTGTATTTTTTAGTATCTTCCAGAGAATTAGATGTCTCTGGAGGAGCATGTCTATCATCAACCACATTCCCTAAAACATCCAAATGTGGAGTCTCTTCTGCTAAATAATTATTTGCTTCTTCTATGACTTCTTTGAAAACAAGCAAGTTAGTTATAAGAGGAATATTTTCCTCTACATCAGTAGCTTTCTCTTTACTAGGATCCTTTACGTGAGTTTTATCAGATGACGAAGCATCAATCATCCTAAATTTTTGTGCCATATCTCTCACTATATCCATACTTTTTGGTTTCAATTTTTCCGTACTATCCTTTTTCTCTCGCCATAAGAATGGTAACTCTTTGCTTTACCCTGAACTATTTAGTGTATACTTCCAACAGGGTAGCCTCATCATCCTTAGATAAAGATGATCCAATATCATTCAAGGCATCAATTTTAATCTTGTTTTTCAGCTTTAATTGCTTCATGCCTCCCTTTTACCAAAGCTTTCCACACAACATTGTATTGTAGGAAAAACTATCCCTTTTTCACACTTAATTTAAGAATAAATAATTAATAATAAAAGGACTTAATTATGCCTTAATTTTATGTTGTAATATGGTGACTGGTACACATTATTTTCCCCTTTCCAGATCTACCTTTCGATTGATATTTCCATCAATTTTGAGTATAGTCTTTCATTTGCATTTTATAGCTTGCATTTTGGGTTTGATTTGATAGTTTTAATCTTTCTCCCCAAAGTGCTATTTGATTCATACCCCCATCCTTATACAAAAGATAAATTTACTAATTCATACCTTGATTTTGACTCACCTTTTGGTTGTTAGTCATATCATTGTTTGGATCTCATTTTCTTGAATCAAATAGTGGAAAATAAGGTTATTTGTTATCATTTCAATGAACCCCCTTATATATATAACCCCATTTTTCGTTGTTTCAAACATTAGTCACCTTTTTCTTCATGTTATCCATATTTGCATCTAAAATTATCATATATTGAATGATGGCATCTATAATTGTTTTCTTATCTTACTCATCTACTTCATCATACAATTTGGCAGTTACTTCTAATAGACCATCATTCTCTAACATATTGTTAACCAAGGATTCTAACTTTATTGGTGAACAAGCTCTTAATGAAGGAGTCTTAGAATCCTTCTCAAGCTTTGATGTGCCTTCCTTTGTTTTCTCCTCCTCTTTCTTGTTAGTCTTTTTGTGAACATGTATTGTAAAAGTTTCTTTCTCCTTTTCTATCTCTTCTTCTTTAGATATATCCACAATATTGATCTTTGCCTCCTTGAATTTAGTGCTAGCCTCTTGTGAGGCACCTTCACCACTGGTGGAGACACTACTTCTTCTTTTTCTTTTCAGCTATTCCTCTTCTTCCAAGCCAAGTTCAATTTCCTCTTCTAGAACATCACTTAAGTTCCATCCTCTTCATGCTTTTTGTTTCCTCCTCCTTCCGGAGGTAACAAGAGGTGCTACTGGGGGTATATTTTTCCTCTTTGTAGTCTGAGTACTGGGTTCAGAGGGTGCAGACACATCAACTTCTATAAGAGCATTAGGATCCACCTTCTTCCCTTTAATTATAGTTGTACCAAATGGATTTGGTGATGCAGAGGAAGAGGTGGAAGTTGATCTTCCTGATCTACGTGGTTTGGATGACTCACCAGCTGCTTTGGATTTCCTTTCTGCTACAACTTCCCTTAACCTATCTACTTCATATTTTGAAATGCCGTGCATTCCAAAGTATTATTCAACTTGTTTGTTTACTCTTTTGGTTCTTGCAGGTGTTGAAGTTTCCAAGTACACTTCAATTGATTTCTCTTCATATGTGTCATGTCTAGGTAGGGAGGGGTCCTTAGGACTGTTTCACAATAATTCAATTTGTGTGCAAGTGTTAATTCATACTCTAAGATGCAAAACTAAACTAATGCAACAAAGGAAAGCACAAAAAAAAACACTCGGATTAGGCCTAGTTAAATCTAAACAAAATAAAAGAAGAAAAGAAAAATATTACCTTATTTAGATGATGGTCTTGGTTGGCCCTTTAGATGTTTGAAATGTGTGCTCCTTATTTGGTAAAATAGCTCAAAATGGTGCTTGAAATGATGCTAGTGTGATGAGGATTCTAATAATGCAAATGGGTATGTGGATGGATGCAATATGGAAGCTCAAAGTGATGCAACAATGGTGGATGAAAGAGATGGCTTGAAGGTTGCTAAGTGCTTGATGGCTTGATTTATAGAGTGCATGCTTGGTTGTGGATATTTTCCAATGGAGACATTTTTCACCATTTTTAGCGGAAGTGCCTCTAAAGGAATGAAGGGTCAAGATCGATCCATGATGGAAAGATCGAGAGCTAGGGTGAGTTGAGAACTCACAAGCCCTCACAAGTTGACATGTGGTGAGTGATGTGGAAGGGAAGGTATGATGTGGAGGTGACATGGAGGTACTAGGTTTTACCTTGGGAAGGGACAAGATCTCCTCATAAAAGAGGTCCTTCTCCACATGTGCTTCAAAGGACATGTGAGGAATTAAAAATTCCTCAAAAAATGCTCATGGGGATGGGAGAAGGAATTTTAAATTCCTTAAAATGCATTGAATGAATAAATGAAAATTTTAAATTCACATGCGGAAGAGGTTTCCTTCTCCAAAAGGAGAAATCATTTAATCATGTTGGTTAACGAAGGACACATGCCATAAATGGCATGGAGATTAGGTTAGCATAATTAGGTGATTATGGTTGTGGAAATGCATGATTAGACGAATTAATGACATATTAGAGGCAAGTGGGAGATTATGGAGGATGTGACCCTAATGATGATTAGGGGTATGCACATTCTACTCACAGATTAATTACACTAATCTGGATTAAAGAGGATTGTGGAGGATGTGACATGAGGAGAGAGAAAAAATATAAATTAATAATTGATTTAATTCATTTGGGCTAAAGTGACCAAATTAAATAAATTGGGATATTTATCTAATTTAGAGATGAAGGAGGTAAGGTATTTAATTGATTTATTAAATACCTTAGGGACATTATATTGAAAAGAAATATTAATCAAATAATAGATTATTTGATTAACATGGATTAGGAATGCGAAATAGAGGAATGTGAAGGGTAAATTTGACCATATGGAAGTGGTCAAATTTAGGTGTCTACACAATGTATCTCTTAACCTCATTCTCAGTAATATCATATCCAAGAGGCTCAATCCATATTGTTCTAGGTTCAATCACCTCTATTATGCATTCATTAATGGATACAAGAAAGGTTATTTCTGTTTACGCCATACTATTTTGAAATTCTGTCATCATTTCTTTTTTGAATCTTGTATCTAAATGCATTCATGCATTATCCTAAGATTTATAATCTCCAATGTTGTGTAAATAATCCAAATCTTGGTGTGCCATTGGTTTGCTTCTATCCCATACAATGTGTCTTCTTCTAGGTATCTCCCTCAAAAAGTAGAATAACAAGCATACAATCAAAGTTTTGAATTTAAAGGCATACTTATTCATTTTATTTTTATTCAAGTTCTCCAGAAGTAGTTGTCAGAGCAAGTCACATAAATCATAATCCTTCCCATTTACTACCATATCATGGGCAACATAGATTGTAGTTGCAAATATTGAGTTCTCCCTGCTAGTGAAGTATATTTTTTGTCCAATCATGATTGATGCATACTTCACAACATGATTGGTGATAAGTTTAGTTGTTAATGCTCTTTTGTCAAGTGTGGCACCAGTTAGTTGCATAACCACATCATTGTTTATAGAATTTAGCATCGGTACGGGTTCGGTATCACACAATCCAATTACATCCCTAATTAATCTGAGCATATCTGTCCACATGAATTTGTTGTGCATTCTGCTCAGGGCTATCCTCACATATTTTTCTTCCAAATCACTGCTAAAATTAGCGAACCAGTTCCAAATATCTAACTTCTTTGGCACTAGCTCTACATATTTTTTTTACCAAAAAATTATCTCCAAACAACTCATTAGACCATTGAGTTTTAAGTGCTTGGTGATCATACTCATCCAATTTTCCATGTATAGAGATTCTTGTGTCCTCAATGGGAAAAACCTTAATTAGGATCTTTGAAAATGCACTATCAGGGTCATTGTCAAAAAAATTCCATGAAAACCTCTTAAACTTTAGTCTAGGTCTTTCAGTGATCTCAACTACAGTCAATGTAGCCATTATAACCTCAATTCTATCTCAAATACTTATAAAATCACTTCTAATGAAAAACCACAAAGAAAAGATAGTTGTAAATACCTTTTACACGTATGATGAGAACTAGGGTTTGAACCACTTGCTTCAAAATGCCTTAAATTCTCCTTCAATTCATTTTGTTCTCTTTCAAATGCGCAAAACTGATTTAAAAAGACTTAGAATTTCACTCTACACCTTATTGATGTGCCCTAATTTCAAATTTATTGCTTCAAATTCCCAAAAAGATGGTAAACACTTCATTGATACACTATAAACCCTAAAATGTTTTGTAATTCTTCAAATTTGCATATTTTCTACCGATTTCTTTTCCAAAAGCTTAGGCATATCATTTTACAGCATATATCTTCGTGTCACTTCTTGAAACCTCATATTTCCAGGGGGTTTTTATATTTATCTATTATTTCTCCCTAAACCCATGTCCTTCCAAGTTTGAGTTTTGAAAGATGCTCTTCACCAAATGGAAGTACAAATGTAATGATTCATCCTTGTTCTTAGGTTCCTCTTTCTTCTCCAAATGTTCTCCATTTCTTTCTTGAATTTGGTAGTATCAACTTTCTTCATAGGTTCATTACTTTGTTTTGGATTAGTCTACCTTCCATTCTCGCTTCTACAAAATCTTGAAATGTGTCTAGGTTTGTTGC
>VDFB02373365.1:126855631-126945321 GCA_007258455.2 Sequoia sempervirens
GAGATATGTTACAAGTTGATGAATGATTATAATACAATACTTATAAATTATGTTCTTAGTGAATTTCAATATTAAAAAATGTGATTGTGATGACCATTTGAATTATTTTATGAGTATGCTTCAATATGTTGATTCATGTTTTCATATTCTAGAAAAAAATTAATTGCAAAATGAAATGTTTCTAGGATGATGAATCAGATAATAGATACGAAATGTGCAATTAATTTTATATGAAATGTGAACACATTAGAATATTTTATTAGAAAGGTATAGTTGATATATGAAAAAATTATTTTCATTACTTATTGATGGTTCAACTACAATAATAACTAACGAACTAATATCGATGTTTAAGAGTGCAAATGAAGTGACAATAGGAATCAAGGTCACATGGTAAACAAAAATGTATCGTATGTCAGTTAAATTGATCTTAGTTCATTTGGAGTGATGCAATAAGGGTAGGTCCTGCAACACACTCAACAAAAAATTAAACAACAACAAATTCCAAAACACAAACTCTCAAAGTCTCTTTATCTCACCAAAACAACACTCTTCCTTGTAGCACTGCTAACTCACTCAATCGGGTATATCTATCCAATGAGGCCCTCTCAAACTAGGTCCAAAAGGATTTCAAACACCCATCAAACCACACAAAAACATACCACCAAACCTTCAATAGGTTGTTTTGTACCAAGTTTGTCAAAACAAGATTTCAACACCAACTAGGCCTCAAATTAGGCCACTTTAACAAAGCAATTTGTCTTAAAAATTTCCCAAAACCCTCAAAAACATGTGGGAAGAAATTTAAATGTATTCAAACCAAATATTCCATAATTTGTTCACAGTAATTCATCCACCAAGATACCAAAGCCAAAAACCCTCCCTTTTAGCCAAAAATCTAGGGTTTTATTGGAATTCACTCTTCCAATCCACTCACAGATCTGAAACCACATCAAAAATATTATCTAACATCTGAAAAACCTCAATAAAACATTAGAATCTGCTGCCCCAAAGTTTCATAGAATTTACCATTCAAAAACCTCACAATTTCATGAGAAAAATCACACTTTTCATCATTAGGGCACCATGCCCAACTCAATACTCGACCTCCCCTACACTCACAAATCATAAAATAATCTAATCCTACAAAATCAATCCAATTCCACCTAGTTATAGAGATCACAGAAGGTGGAATGGGTTTTAATTCATTTTCGTGACCTCAAGCCCTTGAAATTGTCCTACACAAGCAGATTCAGTAAAAAATCTCTAACTTTCACAAACTTCTATGAAATTACACAAAAATTGAAATATTACAAAGTATATTCACCCTACTTCAACTTCCAATTTAAATCATAGCACAACAAGGCCTATACAGGCCATACCAATCTCTATAAGTTCAATGTAGAATGAAAACTACAGAAAATTAGGGAAAACAATTTTGTATTCTTCAAAGTCTTCTTCAAAAATAAAAACCAAACCTTACAATGCATCCTCACACCTTTTTAAACATGTTTCCCTCCAAATCCAACTATTCCAACTTCCTAAGCTAACTTTTGAATGGACTTGACCGTTGAACTTCCATAAAAATGCAATTTTGCAACTTCTTATGTTTGACAACATTTGCAACAAAATGCAATTTTGCAATGTCACCACAAATGACCCCCTAAACACATATGAAGACTCGAAATTGATTAAATACAATATAAAATGGTCCCCAAGAACTTATTTAGTTACAAAATGACTCACAAATAGAGCCTACTCCTAATAAACCTAGATTGACAACTTTTGTTCCAAGGTGCTCTTGCACCATACACCCCAACTTGTAAGTTTTCCAAGTCCCTTGGAAAGTTTTTTGTAGCTTTTACACCTTTGTGCTTTTCACATCTCTAACCTTCATGCTTGCCTTCAACAAGTTCATCTTGCTTTTATTCTTCATTGTCCATAACACTTTTGTCCTTGTCAACTTTTGAAACATGCTCTAACTATGCATACTATTCTGTTGGGTGTTTCTCATATTTTCTATCACCAAATACTGATGTTGTGCCTTCTTTTACACATATACACAAACCTTTACTAACTTCCATCACTTCCTTCTTTTCTTCTTGCTTATACTGTTGTCCAATGCTCCTTTTATCTGCATTTTTCTCACTGTCAGACTTATTACCAATTGTACCATCACACTCATTAGCCTTTGTTAGACCTATACATACCTTTCCCAATTGCCTGACACTTTATATCTACGGACGGCCGAAGAGCGACGACGCAGACGTGACCGACGACGACCGAGCGATATTTAATTCCTGATTAAATCTTTGATTTTATTTCTACGACTGGCATGATTTCGAACGCGACGATTTATGAAAATATTTAACCCGATTAACTTTATCTTTATCGGATCCACCTGATTATTCTTTATTATTGCTAAATCCTGAGGTTTTCATCAACACTTACAAACTCCTTTCTGCCTACCATGATAATCTCACCTTTCTTTTTTTCCTCCTCATTCAATGGAGTTAAAATGAATTTTATTCCATCCTTTTCAATTGAATAAGTGTTTTTCCTTCCATTGTACATTGCTGATCTATCAAACTGCTAGGGCCTACCTAGTAAAACATGGCAACAAATCATAGGCAATATGTCACAAACAACCTTATCTCTGTATTGACCAATCTAGAATTCAACAATAGCTTGTTCACTCACCACAAGGGATTGATTTTCACTAACCCAAGACACTTTGTATGGCATTTCTCTAGGTACTCTTTGCAAATCCAATTTGTCTACCATATCACTAGACACCATGTTATCAATGCATCCAAAATTAACAATCACTTTACATACCTTATTTTTGCATCTACAAGCTGTCCTAAACAAGGATATTCTTTGAATTATCTCTCTCTCCATGGATGTCTTCAAGACTTATCTTTTCATCATCAAGCTTTCACCAACTTTAGGAGCAACACAAATAGCATTGGAATTTGAACTTTCAGCTTCATCTTCTTGAACAATTTGTGCTCTTCTTTTAGGTTTCCTTTCTCCTCTACTAGATGTTGAACCAAGTTATTTAGGGAACTTCCAAGAAGGATGACCATATTCTTGGAAATTTTAAAACCTACCTACAAAAATGTTAGGATTCCTTCCACCTCCAAATATGCCCCTTGTACCTCTATAACCTCCTCTAAAATATAAAACTTGTTCATCACTTTTGTTTGGCTCTTCTTGATCATTTGTTTGTCTTGGAGTAGAGAAAGATCCTCTTCCTCTCATTGTGCTACCTCTTCCTCTAACTATCTTCTCTTGTCTTCTTTTTACTTTCTCTTCAGCCTTCAATGCCATTTGATAACATTCTTCAATGCTCCTAAGTTTTGTTAAAGTCAACTTATCCTATATGTTCATTCTCAAACCACCCAAGAACCTAGAAATCTTCTCATCTTAATTCTCATTATGGTTAGATCTCATACTTAATCTGTAAAATTCTTCAGTGTATGCCTTTACATCCATTTCCTTTTGCCTTAAACTTTGCAACCTTTTAAACATTTGAATTGAATAATATGAAGGAAGAAACTTACCTTTCAACTTTGCTACCATCTTGTCCCATGCCACAATCTTGGATTTACCTTGCTTCCTTCTTTCTGGATGTAGATAATCCCACCACACAAGTGCATGACCTTTTAACCTTTGTTTTGCAATCTTAACTCTTTGTTCCTCTGGAACCTCTTCACATTCAAAATAATAATCCAAAGATGATATCCAATCTAACAATTCTTCTTCATTAATATTTCCTCCAAACTTTTGAACATCAATCTTCACCTTGTACTTCTCACTTTTAATATCCTTCAAAAAAATTTCCATTCTCTGATCTTCTGGATCAAGTTCTTCCTCAACATCTTCAAACTCTTCATCTTCATCTTTTGAATCACTACTTTCAACTTCTTCTCTTTCCTTGTTTGTCTCTAAGGCTACCAACCTTTCTTTCAATTCTCTAATCTTTCTAATGTATTGAATCTTCAAGTCATTCACTTCCTTTGCTACATTCTTTCCTTAAGAGACATATTCATAGTTTTTCCTCTTCACCTTCCAATCTCTCTTTCACAATCTCCAACTTTCTTCCACAAAGATCTAGTACCTTTTATCTTATACCACTTGATGCAATTAGGGGAGGTCCGGAAACACACTCAACAAAAAATAAAACAACAACAAATTCCAAAACACAAACTCTCAAAGTCTCTTTATCTCACCAAAACAACACTCTTCCTTGTAGCACTTCTAACCCACTCAATCAGGTATATCTATCCAATGAAGCGCTCTCAGAATAGGAATGATAGGATTTCAAACACCCATCAAACCACACAAAAACATACCACCAAACCTTCAATAAGTTGTTTTGTATCAATTTTTTCAAAACAAGATTTCAACACCAATTAGGCCTCAAATTAGGCCACTTTAACAAAGAAACTTGTCTTAAAACTTTCCCAAAACCATCAAACACACTTGGGAAGAAATTTACATGTATTCAAACCAAATATTCCACAATTTATTCACAAAATTAATCCACCAAGATGCCAAAGCCAAAAACCCTCCCTTTTAGCCAAAAATCTAGGGTTTTATTGGAATTCACTCATCCAATCCACTCACAGACATGAAACCACATCAAAAATATTCTATAACCCATAAAAAAACTCAATCAAATGTTATAATCTACTGCCCCAAAGTTTCATAGCCTTTACCATTCAAAAACCTCACAATTTCATGAGAAAAATCACACTTTTCATCATTAGGGCACCATGCCCAACTCAATACTCGGCCTCCCCTACACTCACAAAGCATAAAATAATATAATCCTACAAAATAAATCCCATTCAACCTAGTTAAATAGATCACAGAAGGTGGAATGGGTTTTAATTCATTTTGGTGACCTCAAACCCTTGAAACTGTGCTACACAAGCAGATTCAGTAAAAACTCTCTAACTTTCACAAATTTCTATGAAATTACACCAAACTTGAAATATAAGAAATTAGATTCACCCTACTTCAACTTAAAATTTAAATCATAGCACAACAAGGCTTGTACGGGCTGCACCAATCTCTGCAAGTTCATTGTAGAATGAAAACTACAAAAAAATAGGGAAAACAATGCTTTATTCATTTAAAGTCTTCTTCAAAAATCACAACCAAACCTTACAATGCATCCTCACACATTTTTAAACATGTTTCCCTCCAAAGCCAACTGCTCCAACTTCCTAAACTGACTTTTGCATGGACTTGACTGTTGAACTTCCATAAAAATGTAATTTTGCAACTTTTTATGTTTGACAACATTTGCAACAAAATGCAATTTTGCAATATCACCACAAATGACACCCTAAACACCTATGAAGACTTGGAATTGATTAAATACAATATAAAATGGTCCCCAAGACCTTATTTAGTGACAAAATGACTCACAACTAGAGCCTACTAATCAACCTGTATTGACAACTTTTGTTCCAAGGTACTCCTACATCATGGAGGAACTAAGTTCATGTGTAGTATGTGCAATATTGTGATGTGGATATGTTTGTAATGTGAATTTAATATGCTTTATGGTGTGAATTTATTTGGTTGTGAGAAAATATGTATAGAAGTTTGGTCTTTTGAAAGTTTTTTTGGTGATCCTTTTCTAGCACGAGTTTAAAAGGGTTTTTAAGTGGGTAAATTAAGTATTTTCAAAATTGTATTAATAATTCATGCAATTAATGAAGCTATTTGGTGATCTCTGGTTATGAGAATTTACTAAATTTTATTCACTATATATACATATATATATATATAGATAGATAGATATATACATATGCATATATATACATATATGTATATATATGTATACATACATATATGAATATATATGTATATATATATATATATACATATGTGTGTACACACACACACACATATATATATATATGCATATGCATATACACACACACACACACACATACATACATACATACATACATATACATATTGTAGCATTGTAAACTCTCACCCTTGACAATTTCACACTATGTTTTACTCCCCCTAATTTATTTAGCCTAATTGGGTCCCTAATTTCCTAAAATTATCCATTTTATAGCCCAGTTGTACCACCTTTTGAGAAATTGCAAGCATTGAACAAATGCAATCAATTAATGTTTTTCCCCCAATACATTGTATCCTATAAAATAGGGCTACGACCCATATGCCCATGGGAATATGGGTCCCCCTATTCTATTGGGGACAAATTTTTAATATGTCGGAGTGGCCATTTGAACATTCAAATTTCAAATTTCAAATATCAGCTATTAGGATTTAATTCTTGAGAAATTAGAGAAATACCTATAAATACCTAGTTATTACATCATTTTAAATCTAATGAGCATTCATGAGTAAAAAGTATTGTCAAGATCATTCAAGAGAAAGTCAAGAGTAGCATTTTAGAGCATTATTGTAGCAATTCATGATCCAATATCATGCCAAATTATGTGTTCATGTTAGCATTGTTTTGTGAAGGCTAACACTTTTGTAGGTCTCCAAAGCATTCAAGAAAATCAAGTAAACAAGATCAAGACCTTGAAGTGATGTGCATGAATTTAGTCCTTCAAGGAAGCCATTGAAGGGTGGTGAGTTGTAACACTTTGTGATTTCATCATTCCTTCCTTTCAATTATCCATTTATCAATGACATTTACCATTGTGGAAGTGGAAACACTTACATAGGGTTTGACTAAGGCAAGTCCCTAAATGGCCCAAAAAATTTCCTCTCTTTGAATGTGCAGGTTACATGTTTGAAGTGGATTGAAGAAAGATTGAAGAAAAGTTGTTCATTGTTACGTTCAAAGCCCTAAATCTTTTCAAGCCATGAAAAATCACCTATAGAATTATCCAATAAGATTTTGATAACTTTGTAGATGAAAATCAAAAGCTCAGATCTATCATTAGAGGACCACAAAAGTAGAGGAAACCCTATTAGATACCCATACGCCCCTAGGAATCCCAGTCCTCTTATGCATGACATAATTTTTTTTTTATGATAGGTACACATCATTCTACATTTTCTAGATCTACCTATAAACTGCTATTTTAGTCTATTATTTGTCGAGATCTCGCATTTTATGTATTAGGTCACATATTTTAATTAGGTTAATCAAGGAAAATCAATTCCAATCCATTTCTAGTCCTTCAAAGTAGGAGATCCAAGTCCGATTGACTTCCAATCCATTTCTAGTCCTTCAAAGTAGGATATCCAAGTCTGATTGACTCAACTTCATTGTTGATAGTCAATCTATTCACCTTGTTGATCTCCCTCTTTAATAAAATATAGGAAAAGTGCCCCTTTGCAATCCTAGGTTCTTTACATTTAGGACCTAGGACCCCTCCCTCTCTCATTTTTCTTCATTTCATTTTGGTGAACTTGACATGTTAACATCATAAACAATCTAAAATTGGTAGTCTTTCAAACCCTAGATCTAGGTTTTTCTTTACATTGTCTTACATTTCTCATTTAGGGTTTTATATTTGCATCATAAAAAGTCATTAAAAAATTCAAAGATAATGCATTCATATTTTATCATAGCTTGCATTAGGGTGTGTTTTAGTCATTTAAACCATATTTTCATCCAAAATTGCACTCATAATTGTCACTTTTTGTTTACACATTCTCACACATTTGCATCTCATTGGAAAATTCTGGAAAAACAATCACTATCAAACTAGTTTGTAGATAGAAACATCATTCTTAAACAAAAATCTAAACACTCAGTTTTCAGTTTTCAAAACCCCTTATCAAGGACTCAGACACCCCTGGGTGCCTCTATACTTGTACAGTTGAATTAGCAAACTTTTTCACAAATTTATGTCTTCATCTGCTTAGTCTATTGGTGCTTGCAGATCTCTATTTTGGAATTCATAATTGCATCTCTTAGTAATCTTGCATATAGTTCATAAAGGTGAAAGAAAGTGCATTGTTTGATTTCAAATTTACATCATCATTTTCAAGTATTTGCATCTTAGAATCAGTCATTTACTACATTTTAGATCTAAAAAAATTGCATTCAAAATTGTTCAAACATCTTCAACATTATTGCATACTTGCATTTTGCATCAAATTGGCATAAAATAAGAAAATTCTTGGAAATTACGTATAATTACAATTGTTTGCAAATAAACTCAAAATCCTTAAGCAGTGAAATACATAGTCATATTTTGAATTTCTAGAACCCTTGACTAGGAATCAGATGCCCTTGGGCACCTCTAAACTAATATTCTTGGCAAGACAAAAAAATTCTAAATCTTCATTGTTGTATTGCTTGTTTTATTTTGTTGTCTGATTTCTATTTTTGAGTGTTTATTGTGCTTATTTAGTTGTTTGGTGTTCATCATGGGTACACTTGGTGTTGTGAAACTTTTATGAGTTTCAAAACGTAGTGTCTTATTTTCAACACTTTAATGAGATGTAGCTCTAGACTTATGGCATCTCACATTGTTGTCACACCCACTATGGATCCTAAGTCTTCTTTCACAAAAAGTGTTGTCAATACTCAACCATTTTGGACTCTATCCCTGAGGCTACTATACCAATGGCAACCTTACAAACACCCACTTTCATAGATGTTGAAACTATGGTTTCCCATCTTCCTGAAGATAAACTCAAAAAATTAGACAAATATTAGGACTTCAGGACTATGTGAGTATTGAATCTCTAGTTGGTCTTGCAGTCCCTATCATAGATAACATGATGAAATCACTTAATGATTCTCATGGATTAGAGGTTTTGCATGGCCTATCCCAAATATTTTATGCTAATGTACCTACAATGGCTATTTGCGCTCAAGCTTTGGGATTTACTCAAATTCAAGAAGGAAATCAAGTCTCCCTCCCTACAACCATAGCCTTTATTCCTACATATACCAACCCAACTATCACCTCAATGATACAAAAAAGCATTGGTATAACTCCAACAATAGGCCTTTGCACTAGAAATCCTTATGATTTTGGATCTTCCCATGTCACACCTCTAGCTTCATCCCCTCTCATAAATTTGCAACATAGTAGCCCACCAAGCACATACACACTTCCACCATATTCACGACATTCCCAAAACATGTCAACAAAATATTCCATTATCAACCAACTTTTGCATAATCTAACCTCACTTCAACAAAAAATATCAACCTTCAACCAAAACCAAGATGGAAAACCATCACAATATGTCAAAAGGAGCCCATTATCACTTGAAATATTGAAAGCACAAATGTTGTAAAACATAGAGATACCTCAGTTTGAAAAGTAAAATGGTAAGGGAAACCCTAGAAATCATATATCAGTATATACATCCTTATGTTGTGACTTCACTTTTTAGGATAAACTCTTGGCTAAACTCTTTCCTATGTCATTTAAGGACATGGCTTTGGAATGGTTTTGTTCATTGTCGAATAATTCAATCCACTCATTCAAAGATATTTTTGATGCATTCCTTAATCATTTCCAAGTAAACATTGGTCCTAAGATTAATATAACTAATTTAATGTGATACAAACAAAATAAAAATGAAAAGGTCACAAAATTCATAAGGTACTATCAATTGCTTTACTCCCATATCAATCTTACACTTCCTAATGTGAATGTCCAAAAAGTGTTCATTACAAATTTACAATCAAACATAAGGGATAAAACCTTATTAATGAAATTTCCATCCTTCATACATTTGTGTACAACCCTTTGTGATTATCAGAATTCAGTTAGTTAGTATGAAAATATATCTTCATCGAATCCTATTGAGAAGTCTGAATCCGTACCTCAAAACAATTGTCAACCATTCAAGAAGAAAAACAAAATTTTATCAATTTTCATCAACCATATTGAACCTCAAGTTGTTGTCATAAGTTCAACCCCGTACCAATTTAGACCAAAATATAGGAAATTTACCCAATTTATTGACACTCTCCATGCGATCATGTTACAAATTCTGAGTAAGAACTTAATTTGATTGCCTCTTGTTAGACCTATGGACATAACCAAACCTTTACCTGTAAATTACAATCCAAATACCTTTTGTAATATCATTGCACAAGTGGACATGATACAAAATAAAACATGCATCTTAAACATCAAGTTCAAGACCTCATTGATTCTAATCACATCCAATTGGGTGGTGTTAATGATCAAGGGAATAAGTCTATTTCCCTACCTAACCAAAACTTGGAAATTTTTACCAATCCTATGCCAAACCATTCATCCAACTTTGTGCAATCTTGTGATGTTAAGAATGATGAGATGAATATTGATAATACTAATGATATGAGTGATGATATGAATGATGAGAATGATAATAATGATGAGAAGGAAGTAGATAGCATGGTTGGTTTAATAAATGTTCAAACTCATAAGGGCCAAACCACTGTTACCTGGCATTGCTTTCACAAATAGTGATGCACCAAGAAATGCACCCGATGGTTCTCTCTACATTTTTAGTCGTATCAATGGAAAACTTGTGCAAGGAATACTCATTGATCCCATATGTGTAGAGAATGCGATCATTGAGGAATTTTTATTTTTGCAAGAGATTTATCAATATTCTTATGAACAATCAAAATCATGGTTG
Source organism: Sequoia sempervirens (assembly GCA_007258455.2). Taxonomy (NCBI): domain Eukaryota; kingdom Viridiplantae; phylum Streptophyta; class Pinopsida; order Cupressales; family Cupressaceae; genus Sequoia; species Sequoia sempervirens. The sequence goes on from VDFB02373365.1 coordinate 126,866,246, forward strand.
AAAAATCATAGTGATTTTTTTTGCCCTGCAAAAGGTTCAATCACTCTTCCTCCTAAATTTGGGCCAAAAAAAATAGATGTATCATTCTACATCATCCTAACATCAAAAAAATTCCATGTGAAGCTATGCTACCCATGGCTATGCTCCATGAATGTCGTCCCATTGATTATTCACAAGTGCATAAAGTTTCCCTTTGAAAATGACATATTTATAGTACATCATAGTGGGTTTAATCCTTTGTCTTCCCATGGGAAATTCTCATTGTATTTATTTTTTCCTCAACCTATGGAACCTATAAAGCCTCGTGAAGATTTATTTTTCCAATCATATAAAAGTTTAACACAAAGCACATAACAAAGTTATCACTTAGCAATATTCCTGAGAATGATAGCTCTATGGTTGTTCCTACTCCAACACCTATTATGGATAAGCCCATGCCCCAATACAAGATCCTTCCAACTAGCCAAGTTAATTATGTTATAGTCCCTCCACCCATCTCTTGTAAAATACCAAGAGACAATAAGATGATTCCTTTTGTTCCTCCAAATATAAAACAAGTGTATAGACCTAAAGAGATAGTGGTTTCCCAACCCCCGACAATTCCTTTAGTTCCTCCCTTTAGGGAAGAAAAGAGACCAATGGTCAAGAAACCCACTCATACCCCATCATAAATTGAAAACCATGCAAGAAGAAATCAAAATTCTAAAGAGTGTAGGCGTAGGTTACTTGCTATTGCTCGTCGATTGGAAGAAAAGAATAAAACAGTGCGTGATAATCCAATAGCTATAGAAAGAACTCAAGAAGAATAACAAATCTCACCAAAAAAAGACATGGAACCAAAAAAGAAGTGAAACAAGAAAATTCAACTACTATTGTCATAAAACCTACCATTGTGATTAACTTTGATGATGATGATTAAATTTCTAAAATTGATGAGGAGATGCATAATGAGCTTAGGGGAGAGGACACATTAGTTGAGCATGTTTCAATAGTTGTGATAGTAGTTGTTTATATAATGCTTAATAGTTGTGACTTTATTACCCATAATCAAACAAAATATATTCCTTTAATCTAAAAAGAAACCAATCGTGTGATGTCACATCAACACTCAACTAACCATGATGTGAATGCACAAGTATTGGTATCACTTTTTTTTTGGGCCTTTTTGGACACCTTGAAAAAAAGCATGATGATGTAGCATCATATTTGATGTTGTGGCCCTAAAAAAAATGTTAACTTGCCAAGTAAGTTGTAAAAAAATGGGAGTGATTTGAAATTTCCACGTAGGATAATTAGAAGCGCAAAGTTAGGTTGCACAACTACTGGGTCCTCTCCCCTAATGTTTTATTTTCAAAACAAATGAACCTAGATGGGGGAAACCTTGATGATCCTCTTGATGAGAGTGACCCACCATGTGTTGAACCTAGAGATGGTCATAGTACGAAATTTGTTGTAGTCCCTTTAGCTAGTTGTCGTCCTTCTCTATATGATGAGAAAGATTGGGATGTGAACAACTTGCTTTAGGTAAACTTGAATGTGTGGTACTCTATTATGTTTGTTGCTTGGCATGTATTTTTGTTTGTGAGTTTTCTTTGGATGTCCCTTGTTGATCTATTGGTGCAAGGATACAAAGGAAACAAACCTATCGTGACATTATTTTGTTTGTATCTTCATTATTCTATATGTTGTAAACTATATTTTATTTTTGTCTTATGTTTTCCTTTTAGGGACGATGCAAGGTGTTGAGGCATTTAGGTCTCTTCCATGTTGACCCAAAGGATTTTTTTGTCTTCTCTCTCTATGTGTCATTCCTTTGTTGTGTTCGTTGTTCCATGAGTATTTATGGAATGATGTCAACTCTAAGCTTTATTACATCACTGTAGCAAATACATATATTAACCCAGAATCTATGGATCCCTCTAGTGTTCATTTCTATTTTGTTTGTCATATTACATTTTTGGACAAACCCTTCTCATAATGTAGATTTATTTGGAAACATATCATTGGCATAGGGATTTCCAAATAAGCTCTTGTAACTTCTTATCACATGACATTTATTATTTTCTACTTTAAAGTAATTGCACATAGAATGGTGTTTTGCAATTTCTTTAAATTGGGGGCATACATTGGCATTATTTCACTTCACTTTCTTCATAGGCATTAGAAGTATTGGTGTGTTGATGTTGACATTAACATTTTTTATTCGCTTTTTTCATAGGTGTTGAACTTAGTGGGGCATTGGCATATCATTTTGACCATTTTATAGAACCTTATCAGGGTTATCATGGAGTATAACTCTTGGTATAGTTGTCATGGGTACACACCTAGTGAAAAATGATCCTCACTAGACCTAGTGTGTTTCTCACTTTGCTACCTTGTCTTGGGGGCTCACCTAGTGAATATAGGACTTCACTAGACTGTGTGCCTTCTAGTTTGTGGTTCTCCTAGAAAATATCAAACTTTTTTATGGTGTGATTCATGAACACCTTTGGTGTAGGTCCTAGCATAAAACAACTTCTTAGTCCATACCCTCCTTTTTCCTTTCATATTGAAATTGTATGTTTGTGTATGTTGTCTTGTTGCATTTCATATATATGTGTGTTTTGTGCTTATGTTGGTTTTCCATGGGATCTTGGATCTTGGGGGATTTATCACCTCCCTACATCCTTAGTCATCCTATACTCTCACTAAAGTGGGGCTAAATGTAGCATCATAAATTGTCACCCTTGAAAATCTCATACTATGTTTTTCTACCCCTAGTTTATTGTGTCTAATTAGGTTCTGCATTCTATAGCCCATTTGTACCACCTTATGAGAAATTACAAGCAATGAACAAATGCAATCAATTAATTTTTTTCCCTTGATACATTGTGTCCTGGAAAATAGGGCTAGGACCCATACACCCATGGGCATATGGGTCCCCTATTCTGCCAAGGACCAATTTTTAATATGTCAAAGTGGTCATTTTAACATTCAAATTTCACATTTCAAATTTCGGCTATCAAGATTTTATTCTTGGGAAATTAATGAAATGCCTATAAATACCTAGTTATTACATCATTTGAAATCTAACAAGAATTCATAAACAAAAACTATTGTCAAGATCATTCAAGAGCAAGTAAAGAGTAGAATTTCATAGCATTATTGTAACAATTCAAGATCCAATATCATGTCAAATTCTATATGTTTTCATGTTAGCATTGTTTTGTGAAGGCTAACACTTTTGTAGGTCTCCAAAGCATTCAATAAAATCAAGAAATAAATATCAATACCTTGAGGTGATGTGCATGACTTCAGTCCTTGAAGGAAGCCATTAAAGGGTGGTGAGTCGCAGCACTTTGTGATTTCATCATTCCTTCCTTTCAATTATCCATTTATCATTGAAATTTTCCATTGTGGAAGTGGAAACACTTACATGGGGTTTGACTGAGGTGAGCCACTAAATGGACCAACACTTTCCCTCTTTGAATGTGTAGGTTATAGGTTTGAAGAGGATTGAAGAAAGATTTAAGACAAGTTCATTGTTTCATTCAAAGCACTAAATCTTGTCAAGCCACAAAAACTCACCTAAAAAATTGTTCAACAACATTTTGACAACTTTATAGATGGAAATCAAAAGCTCAAATATGTCATCAAAGGACCACAAAAGCAAAGAAATACATCCTATCAGAGACTGATACACCCCTAGGTGTCCCAGTCCTCATATGCATGCTAGAACCAACATTTTATGACAGGTACACATTATTCTACACTTTCCAGATTTTCCTATAAATTTTTGTTTCAATTTGTTATTTTTCGAGATCTTGCATTTTATGTATTGGGTCACATGATTTAATTAGGTTAATCTTGAGGCAAATAAATTCCAATCCATTTCTAGATCTTCAAAGAAGGAGATCTAGGTCTAATTGACTCACGTTCATGGTTGATAGTCAATCTATTCACCTTGTTGATCTCCCTCTTTAATGAAATATAGGAAACGGGACCCTTTGCAATCCTAGGTTCTTTGCATTTAGGAAATAGGACCCTTTCCTCTCCCCATTTTCTTTTTTTAAAATATATATACATACATACATATATATCTATGTGTGTATATGTATCTATATTTATTTGTGTTTATGCAATATATGTGGGAAAATTCAAATCATAGCTACTACATTCTTTTAGAACATATATATAGTTTTTTTCTTATACTAGTATGGAACCATTAAGAAATGTGTTTTATTTATTAATATTTTCTTACATTTGAACAAAGGTAAAGGACTATGAAACTAATATTAAGAGAGAGATATTATTTTCTTAACTAAATATACAAACTCTAGGTCATTACATATTTACATAGTTATCATGCTGACCTTCGACACCATTGGTAAAGGAAGAAAATCAACTTCATTAAGTGGTACTTAAACTAGAGTATGGTGTAAATTGGTTGTATATTGCACACGGAAACTCAAATTTAACTAAGGATACTTTTCAAATTATTCAATTTGGTATATTTTTGTACTTGTATGGATTCAATCAGGCTAAAAATTTATAAGAGAAGAATAAATAGTTTAACTATCAATAGTACTTTGATGGCTAAATTACTATATTTTGAGTTGTTGTGATTCTATGATAACATGATTGCTACTTGTTTGAGTTAATTGTCTATGTGAGTATCAAGTATTTCTATCACACACTTAACTAAATATAATAGTAGGTTAGATAAATTTAAACCATCTAGCCAAGTAAGTGATAGGGAGACTAAATATTTCTTTATGTAGTTGTAAAGAAGGTCAAAGACTTGATCTTAGAGATACAATGTTATATACTTATGATTATGTTTCAAAATTTATAAAACTACATGATTTTATTTGTATTCTAATGTATTTTTGTTACCCTTGTACAAGTGGTTAAAATATTAGATTTTATTATGAAAAGGATATATTAAAAATTAAGTTCATTTTAAAAAAATTCTTTCATGTCTCTATTCATAATTTTTTTATGTACGTATAGTGTTGATGAAGTATTGTTTAAATTATGGATTAAAGAATATTGATATGGAAATTGTAATCAATTTTCAATTGGAATAAGTTTATAAAGATTACTTAGATGAGGAAAAAATTAGGAGTTTTAGTTGAAAAGTTTATTTTCAAACAATTGTTTCTTACACATGGTATCATAACACAGTTCAAATTCTAGGACCTGTGAGCTTACTTCACAAGGAGTAAACTCTAAAAGAATTCTTTTCAAACTAACCTTACTGATTATATTTTACCTAAACACATACATAGGGGGTTCTACGTCAAAGAAGCAGGGAAAAAGGAAATACAAATAGTCTAAACCAAAGTGAAAAAAACATACAACCAATCAACCTCAAAGAAGAAATATGTCTCTTTGATACCAAAACTGTGGAAAAAACCTTGAGATAAATAAAGTTAGAAAATTACGAGTGTGACACCTACTACCCCCTGCATATCCAAACAAAAGAAACCAATGATGGTATGAGATGTTCATTTTTTTTGTCATGATGTGTTGATTGTGAGTAAGGAGGCTATAGGAGAGTACCTATGAGTACACCCTACCTTATGTAGTGATGTACATAATTTAGATGGATAAGAATAAATTGAGGAGGTTCCTTTATCTTAATAGTATCAATCAACATCTATAGATCTGAAAGGATCCTAACAAAATATGGATACATCATGTCCACTACTATATCAATAAAAATATTTATTTCTCACATCTAACAATGTATGATGTTCCTAGATGTGATAAGACTTTGATTACAAATACTGTGTATGCAATAAATAAGTAATAATTTCTATAAATTCTTCAAATTTGATAATTTTGAGCCAAATAGTAGACTTACAATTTCACTTTATATAATATTCTAGATCCAACCATGGTTTGAACCAAAAAAACCTAAGAGGTAGTCAAGATAGAATGAGTCCAGTTGTGGGTGACTTTTTAGCTAATTTCGACCAAATTCTTGCATACCTGAATGAGATTGGGGATAGGTTGGGTTTCTTGGAAAAAGAATTTAGATGACCTCAAAATAAGGAAGAATATGAGGAATGAAACCAAGTTCATGGTGAGCATGAAGAAAACATTGAATCTTGGGAAAATCATGTGACTCAAGAAGAGGTGATGAGGCAAGTAAATGTGATGACATGATTATCTAATGAGCTAGATCAATATATAAAAAATATAAATCTACTCATGTTTGATGGGACTATTTAAGGAGATGGAGTAAAGGCATGGCTCAATGACATGGAAAAACATTTTTAAATTTTAAACTACTTTGAGATAACCAATGAAGTTTGGGGAGCTTATCAACTCTCTAAAGAAGCCTCTACTTGGTGGATGAATAAGACTATGGAAATGGTGTTGGATTCCATGAATTTGACAAGGGACCAATTTGTAGTCATTTTTAGGCAAAGGTGGTTGCCCCAATTATACTTTGACCAAAAGATTAATGGTTTCAAAATCTATGACAAGGAGATATGTCAGTGAATGAGTATTGGGAAAAAATCATAAGGTTCTTCAATATGTACCCCAGTGCCAATGGGATGTATGGTTTCACATATAGAAGTTAATTATGCGATTAAATCCTTATATTGGATGTGAAGTGGATTTCCATGGTCTAATAATAATGTAATAGGTGTTTGAAAAGCCTATCAAAAAAGGTTGGAAGCTTAAATCCATATCAACCTTTAGAGACAATTTTTGTAAGAAGTTTGGGTAGTCAAAATCAACACCCTCTTTCAAAAAGAAGAATTGGAACCAAAATACCAAATATAAATTCAATGGAAAAGGGTCCAAGAATATTAAAAATATCTTTCAAGATGGGAAAGGGACAATTGTTTCAATAAAATAAATGATAACAAAGGTGATAAAGTATCCAAGAAGATATGGAGGAAATAACTACACAAACCAATGTACAAATAAAATTCAAGGGAATCAATTCAAGAACCCTTCCTTTCCTGCTCTGTAGACACCTTTCCAATAGAGGATCCATGGAGTTGTAGATAACCATTAGGTGGAGTACCAAATTTTCCCTATTAAGACTTCAAGTACTTTATTTCTTATCTCAATCTCCATTCTCATTGATACTAGTGTAGTGTTGAAAATTGTACCCTAGCTCAATTTCACACTTATGCATGGTAGCCAGTGCATTTATGACAAAGTCCATCATCAGGATTTTATAATTTTGATCTCATGGATGGCAATGATGAATCATTTGTATCCTATAGTTTAAATTTTGGAGGAAATTGGTTAGACATCTACGTGACATGCAAACATCCTGCTAAAATTTGATATTCAAATTTGAATATTTAATATGGTTCATTTCTAACATGTGTCCCAACACCCAAATACTACAATAACATCTATTCCCACCAAGTCCAAGAATATATCTTTATTTTCTCTCTCATTTTTACAAGTCTTCATAAATTTTTGAGACTTTTGCAATTGGATCTCTCTATCACTTTTTGTATAATGAAACTCTTTCAAAATTCACTCACTCCTTGGATATTTACAATCGAAAATAATCCTCTCACACATGATCTCGTCACGTCTATCATCTCAAGAGAGGGTCCACAAGTGTTGGTAATGTTCTCTAACTTGCCATTTAATCAAACTCATCCATTATCACATTTGTTTGATCTCATCTAGTGTCTTTTAATTGTGATAGAGGTTCTATTCCACAATAGGGTTTGTTTCTATCACAAGACTATTTAATTTTTATGTCTTTCAATCTTGTTTGGTTTTCCATGGAGGTGGAAACAAAAAAGTGGGGGTTTGATTAAGGAAAACCCCTATATAGCCCCAAATTTTTTCCGCGTCTCAATGTATGCAGGTGCTGAATAGGTTCAACCAACAAAGGATTTCATTATTTCCATTTTTAGGCTTCATTCATATAGAAAATAGCATAGGTGCATAGATTTATTCTTAGTGCATTAGTGTCCAAGGTTGAGAATTCGCCCAATTGGTATCATATTTTGTATATTTTGTGTCTTACATTTTTGTAAACTCATTTTTTTTATTACTCTATATATGTAAGTTATTGGATATTTTCAGTTATATTCATTGTTAAGCATAGCTTATATTTTAGTTTTAAAGCGTCTTTATTTCTAGTTCACTTGAGCTAGGTGGAAAATCATGTGACTCAAGAAGAGGTGATGAGGAAAGTAAATGTGATGACATGATTATCTAATGAGCTAGATCAATATATAAAAAATATAAATCTACTCATGTTTGATGGGACTATTTAAGGGGATGGAGTAAAGGCATGGCTCAATGACATGGAATTTTTAAAAAAAAATTTAAACTACTTTGAGATAACCAATGAAGTTTGGGGAGCTTATCAACTCTCTAAAGAAGCCTCTACTTGGTGGATGAATAAGACTATGGAAATGGTGTTGGATTCCATGAATTTGACAAGGGACCAATTTGTAGTCATTTTTAGGAAAAGGTGGTTGCCCCAATTATACTTTGACCAAAAGATTAATGGTTTCAAAATCTATGATAGGGAGATATGTCGGTGAATGAGTATTGGGAAAAAATCATAAGGTTCTTCAATATGTACCCCAGTGCCAATGGGATGTATGGTTTCACATATAGAAGTTAATTATGCGATTAAATCCTTATATTGGATGTGAAGTGGATTTCCATGGTCTAATAATAATGTAATAGGTGTTTGAAAAGCCTATCAAAAAAGGTTGGAAGCTTAAATCCATATCAACCTTTAGAGACAATTTTTGTAAGAAGTTTGGGTAGTCAAAATCAACACCCTCTTTCAAAAAGAAGAATTGGAACCAAAATACCAAATATAAATTCAATGGAAAGGGGTCCAAGAATATTAAAAATATCTTTCAAGATGGGAAAGGGACAATTGTTTCAATAAAATAAATGATAACAAAGGTGATAAAGTATCCAAGAAGATATGGAGGAAATAACTACACAAACCAATGTACAAATAAAATTCAAGGGAATCAATTCAAGAACCCTTCCTTTCCTTCTCAGTAGACACCTTTCCAATAGAGGATCCATGGAGTTGTAGATAACCATTAGGTGGAGTACCAAATTTTCCCTATTAAGACTTCAAGTACTTTATTTCTTATCTCAATCTCCATTCTCATTGATACTAGTGTAGTGTTGAAAATTGTACCCTAGCTCAATTTCACACTTATGCATGGTAGCCAGTGCATTTATGACAAAGTCCATCATCAGGATTTTATAATTTTGATCTCATGGATGGCAATGATGAATCATTTGTATCCTATAGTTTAAATTTTGGAGGAAATTGGTTAGACATCTACGTGACATGCAAACATCCTGCTAAAATTTGATATTCAAATTTGAATATTTAATATGGTTCATTTCTAACATGTGTCCCAACACCCAAATACTACAATAACATCTATTCCCACCAAGTCCAAGAATATATCTTTATTTTCTCTCTCATTTTTACAAGTCTTCATAAATTTTTGAGACTTTTGCAATTGGATCTCTCTATCACTTTTTGTATAATGAAACTCTTTCAAAATTCACTCACTCCTTGGATATTTACAATAGAAAATAATCCTCTCACACATGATCTCGTCATGTCTATCATCTCAAGAGAGGGGCCACAAGTGTTGGTAATGTTCTCTAACTTGTCATTTAATCAAACTCATCCATTATCACATTTGTTTGATCTCATCTAGTGTCTTTTAATTGTGATAGGGGTTCTATTCCACAACAGGGTTTGTTTCTATCACAAGACTATTTAATTTTTATGTCTTTCAATCTTGTTTGGTTTTCCATGGAGGTGGAAACAAAAAAGTGAGGGTTTGATTAAGGAAAACCCCTATATAGCCCCAAATTTTTTCCGCGTCTCAATGTATGCAGGTGCTGAATAGGTTCAACCAACAAAGGATTTCATTATTTCCATTTTTAGGCTTCATTCATATAGAAAATAGCATAGGTGCATAGATTTATTCTTAGTGCATTAGTGTCCAAGGTTGAGAATTCTCCCAATTGGTATCATATTTTGTATATTTTGTGTCTTACATTTTTGTAAACTCATTTTTTTTATTACTCTATATATGTAAGTTATTGGATATTTTCAGTTATATTCATTGTTAAGCATAGCTTATATTTTAGTTTTAAAGCATCTTTATTACTAGTTCATTTGAGCTAGGTGGAAAATCATGTGACTCAAGAAGAGGTGATGAGGAAAGTAAATGTGATGACATGATTGTCTAATGAGCTAGATCAATATATAAAAAATATAAATCTACTCATGTTTGATGGGACTATTTAAGGAGATGGAGTAAAGGCATGGCTCAATGACATGGAAAAACATTTTTAAATTTTAAACTACTTTGAGATAACCAATGAAGTTTGAGGAGCTTATCAACTCTCTAAAGAAGCCTCTACTTGGTGGATGAATAAGACTATGGAAATGGTGTTGGATTCCATGAATTTGACAAGGGACCAATTTGTAGTCATTTTTAGGCAAAGGTGGTTGCCCCAATTATACTTTGACCAAAAGATTAATGGTTTCAAAATCTATGACAAGGAGATATGTCAGTGAATGAGTATTGGGAAAAAATCATAAGGTTCTTAAATATGTACCCTAGTGCCAATGGGATGTATGGTTTCACATATAGAAGTTAATTATGGGATTAAATCCTTATATTGGATGTGAAGTGGATTTCCATGGTCTAATAATAATGTAATAGGTGTTTGAAAAGCCTATCAAAAAAGGTTGGAAGCTTAAATCCATATCAACCTTTAGAGACAATTTTTGTAAGAAGTTTGGGTAGTCAAAATCAACACCCTCTTTCAAAAAGAAGAATTGGAACCAAAATACCAAATATAAATTCAATGGAAAAGGGTCCAAGAATATTAAAAATATCTTTCAAGATGGGAAAGGGACAATTGTTTCAATAAAATAAATGATAACAAAGGTGATAAAGTATCCAAGAAGATATGGAGGAAATAACTACACAAACCAATGTACAAATAAAATTCAAGGGAATCAATTCAAGAACCCTTCCTTTCCTGCTCTGTAGACACCTTTCCAATAGAGGATCCATGCAGTTGTAGATAACCATTAGGTGGAGTACCAAATTTTCCCTATTAAGACTTCAAGTACTTTATTTCTTATCTCAATCTCCATTCTCATTGATACTAGTGTAGTGTTGAAAATTGTACCCTAGCTCAATTTCACACTTATGCATGGTAGCCAGTGCATTTATGACAAAGTCCATCATCAGGATTTTATAATTTTGATCCCATGGATGGCAATGATGAATCATTTATATCCTATAGTTTAAATTTTGGAGGAAATTGGTTAGACATCTACGTGACATGCAAACATCCTGCTAAACTTTGATATTCAAATTTGAATATTTAATATGGTTCATTTCTAACACGTGTCTCAACACCCAAATACTACAATAACATCTATTCCCACCAAGTCCAAGAATATATCTTTATTTTCTCTCTCATTTTTACAAGTCTTCATAAATTTTTGAGACTTTTGCAATTGGATCTCTCTATCACTTTTTGTATAATGAAACTCTTTCAAAATTCACTCTCCTTGGATATTTACAATAGAAAATAATCCTCTCACACATGATCTCGTCACGTCTATCATCTCAAGAGAGGGGACACAAGTGTTGGTAATGTTCTCTAACTTGTCATTTAATCAAACTCATCCATTATCACATTTGTTTGATCTCATCTAGTGTCTTTTAATTGTGATAGGGGTTCTATTCCACAATACGGCTTGTTTCTATCACAAGACTATTTAATTTTTATGTCTTTCAATCTTGTTTGGTTTTCCATGGAGGTGGAAACAAAAAAGTGGGGGTTTGATTAAGGAAAACCCCTATATAGCCCCAAATTTTTTCCGCGTCTCAATGTATGCATGTGCTGAATAGGTTCAACCAACAAAGGATTTCATTATTTCCATTTTTAGGCTTCATTCATATAGAAAATAGCATAGGTGCATAGATTTATTCTTAGTGCATTAGTGTCCAAGGTTGAGAATTCACCCAATTGGTATCATATTTTGTATATTTTGTCTTACATTTTTGTAAACTATTTTTTTTTATTACTCTATATATGTAAGTTATTGGATATTTTCAGTTATATTCATTGTTAAGCATAGCTTATATTTTAGTTTTAAAGCATCTTTATTTCTAGTTCACTTGAGCTAGGTCAATTGAGATAGTTAGAGAGATAATTTTCTCCTTGAGATCACATTATCTTAAGGGTAGAAAATTTTCTCCTCTACATTTTGGTGAACTAGGTGTGAACCATCCATGCCACATCTTTTTATTCAAAATTTCAATACATTTGATAATGTCTTCTTAGAACAATATTTTTATATGCTAGAGGATGCCCTGGATGATTTCCTAGAGGCATCTCCTCTTCTTTGAAAACCAATTATATAAACTCCACCCTTAGAATATCCTTCCTTGTAGGATGAGGAGTCTGTAAATGTGATTGTAGTCTTTTTTTCCCCTAAAAGGCTTAAGAGAGTCCATTTTATTCATGGTTTTCTGTTTAATAATGATTCTCTAGATCTTTATACAAAGTTTACATAATTTAAATCTTCTTCTTATAATGTGGTAGCTCATACTTATAATACTAGAAGGAATAAACTAAATATTGATCAACCTACTTCTTTACCACCTTCTCAACTAGATATTCCTCAAGCACCTAAACCTCTAGTCAAGAAACAAAGTGAGTATGATCTTATCGAGCAACTTCATGTTACTCCCACTAAGATCTCACTTTCAGATTTGCTTCAAATTGCCTCAATCTATCAAGGTATGCTTCAAAAAGCTCTTCAAAATATTCTTTTACCTTCTTCTAGGGTGCTAACACAATAGTGTCTCACTTTTGGGGCATCCCGATTTTTGCCTAAAATCACTTATTTTTAGAAAAACTAATTATTTAAGCCTTGAGAGGTTCCCTTTAAAGGTTTTAAATTGAAGAGGGTTAGTTAAGACCCCCTTAGATTATCCCCCTTGTATAGAAACCCTCTAGTATTAAATCATATACATAATGGAGTCACCTCCGACCTCTATCAGAATGTTGGCAAAAAAATGTTTTTTCTTTACCATTTGAGGGATTAAATAAATTCATTTAGAAATTATAATTTACACGATCATAGCCCTTAAAATTATCTTTTCAACAAGTATAGTTTTGATATATTTTCATTTTATCATGCATTTAATTTCATTTTTTACTGAACATAGGTTTTTCACCAAACATCAAGTTCTTCGTTCTATAGTGGTGTAAAAATAGTAAAACATTGTAAAATAATTTAAAAAATACCTTTTACCTAGGTATTGATGTCCTTGTTTCACCAAAAAAAGAAAATTGGATTTCGATATATACACAACAAGTTATGTTTGGCAACATACACCTATGTCCAAATTATAGTTACAATGACTTCAAAAATTAATCAAAAAAATATATAACAAAAAATTATGAAAAAATATCATTGCCCTAGATATTGATGTTAAGAATCTATATTTTAAAAAATAGAATTTTATCCTTTCTAGAAAAAAATTATGTTTTTCGACATAAACATTACTTTCTAAAAATGTTGTTTACTATTTAAAACTAGTTATTAAAGGAGATGTTGAAAGATTCATGATTTATTTCAAAAAAAATTAAAAAAATATATTTAGAATCTACACACAAAATGCCACAAATCTCTAGTTCGCATCATCTTCAAATTCTTAATAGTTTAGCTGCTATAGGTCTTAAAAGCTGAAGATTCAGTTAAAATGTTGATATAAATATCCAGCTTGGCCAAAAAGTGAGAAATAGTATTGTGATTTCACCCTCTGCTAGGCTGACAGATGTGAATGCATTGATAGACCATATTTGAGCATATCCATCGAATATTACCTTCTATCCACATGAACTCCCACCTCCAAAACTATGAAATCAAGAATATTCATTGATGATAATTGTTTACATTAATAATTTCAGCATTAGGCAAACTCTCATTGATACTATCTCAACACTCAATGTTTTTAGTCTTGGTCTAAAGTTAAATTTGATTCAAGTTGTCTTGCTAAATCTTCTTTATTTATTCATGGTTTTGATAAAACTGGTTGACAAGCTTTGGGAATTATCATTTTTCCCTTAAAGATTGGACCAATCACCATTCCTACCCTATTGTATGTCATGCCAAGACCTTTACTATATAATATCCTCTTGGGTAGACCTTGGATTCATGATTTAGGAGTGGTTACTTCTACTCTTCATGGTTTTGTTATGTTTTTTGATAGAAATTAGGTAGTTACAATCAAGGTTGAACCTGATGCTATGCATTTATGTTAAATGGAAAATTTTTTTTATGCCTTAGTTACACCTACTTTTTAGAATTATATTCCTTCCTTATATTCTAATGTGTCAACATCCACTCCTATATTATCTCTTGAAAAATATACCCTTGAGAAAAATGTCTGTAGAGAAGATCCTCCTAAAGAAGAAATTACTAAATCTACTCCTACTTATCCTAAATCGAATGCATGTTTGGGTGATGATTGGGGATCTTTAGACTTCACCAAATCTTATAGTAGGGAATACAAAAGAGATCCAATCTTCTTAGATATTCCAAAAATCTCATTCACATCTACTAACAAGGATGATTATACTTTTGTAAAGTAGGGTGATACTTATCATTTATTGATTATGCTCTTTATACTAGTCCTCCTTCTCAGGAATTACAATCGTATTATGGACCAGGATTTGATGTTATTTCTAAATTTAGTTATGGAGGTAAAGGTTGGGTGTGTGATGAACAAGGTATTAAAGTCCCTTTAGAGGTTGATCCATGTGACTCTAATACTAGAATTTGATACCACCCCACAACATCTAAGGTGAAGTTGTGCTTGAATGTCAACATGGTTTTTGTCAAGTTTCTTCCTCTTAGACTTGTTTATTTGAAATATATTGAAAGAAAAGTAGACTCTAATGAAGTTCCTCTAGACATTTTCTCTTAAAAAGAAGCTGTAGAAGAATTCTTGGGCATCTACTATGATCTTCCTTCTTATGACCATAAATGTTGATTCTCGTATCTCTTTAACTATTGGCCATACTTTGGGGAATCCATTATGTGTGTAGATGAAAAAGAATATTTATCTTATGATGCTGAAAACATGTCTATGCCGCATCCTAAAGATTGTAGTACTCTCCTTAAGGGAGATACTTTCAATTTTGTCATGGATCTGAAGTCTTCTAAAAAGGATATTAAGATCGTAAAATTCCTTTCTTCAGAAGAATCTAAATCACATTTTGATCTTTTACATCATTATCCTTATATCTTCTATTGGTCATATGATGACATACCCAGTATTGATGCATCCATTTTGGAACCATAATATCATTCTATGCCTTGATTCCAAGCCCATCAAGCAAAAAAATTGTAAAATGATTCCCAAGGTTGTCTTGTTAGTCAAGACTAAGATATAGAAGCTTTTAAAAGTTGGTTTTATCTATCCCATTGACTATTCACCTTGGATTTTAAAAATTGTAGCCATTAGTAAACTTGATATTCTATATTTGTGTTTGTGTTGACTTTCACGATCTTAATGTCTTCTCTTAAAGATTATTTTTTGTTACCAAATATCGATATGATTATATATTTGACTATATGCCATTCCTTAATTTTCTTTGTGGATGGATTCTATGGATATAATCAAATCCTTATTAATCTTAAAGATCCATACAAGACAACCTTTACAACCCCTTGGGGTACCTTCTGCTATGTAGTCATGTTGTTTGGGTTGAAAAACATTGGAGCAACCTATCAATGTGCAATGAATTTAATATTTCATGATTTCATTCATAAGATCTTAGAAGATTGTGTTGATGATATATTGGCTAAATTCGTAACTCATCAAGATCACGTTAATAATATTTATCTTATTTTTGAATGGATTTAAATCTATAAGATAAGATTAAATTATTTTAAGTGTTTCTTTGGTGTAGATGTCGGAAAACTATAAGGGTTTATCATTTCTCATTGTGGGATTGAAGTCAATAAAAAAAAGATCAATGCAATAATTAACATTCTTCCACCTAAGAACATCTCTCAACTTCATATTTTGTAAGGAAATATTTGAGAAATTCATAGATTCATATCTCAATTGGCTGATTGTACCCTTCCATTCACACATTTGTTAAAGAAAGATGTGCACTTTTGGTGGGATGATAAGTGTCGAGAAGCTTTTGAGTCTATCAAAAGCTGCTGGGCCAACCCTCCAATCTTAATGTCAATTATGCGAGATAGACCCTTCCTATTGTATATTTTAATATCACCTCATGCTTTAGAATCTTTACTAGCTTAGCATGACAATGATGGTAAGGCAAGAGAAGTCTATTACAATATTCGTGTTCTAGTTGACTATGAAACTCACTACTCTACAATGAACAAACAATGTCTTTCTCTCGTCTTTGTGTTGCAGAAGCTAAGACACTATCTTCTCCATACAAAGAATCATGTAATAGTTAAAAGTGATCTTCTTAAGCACTTGTTTTCTAGGATTGATCTCTCTGGAAGGCTAGTAAAATGTGTGATGTTTTCTGAGTTTGATCTGAATTTTGTTACTCAGAAAGAAATTAAAGGTAAAGTTGTTGATAATTTATCAGAATCTCCCTCATATAATTCCTTTCCTAATCTACATTTTTTCCCAGATAAAAATCTATTCTTTAAATCATGAGCGCATATGGGAAATGTATTTTGATGGATATGAAATGTATAAAAATATGTGACCCTTTAGGGGAGATCTCCCTTTGGGGGTTTGACACCTTTTTCCTATTTCATTAAATAGAGGGGGTTTGATTGGATTTGGACAAGAATGTGATTGACTTACAATGAGTCAACCTACCCTTGACCAAATCTGAAATGACCTTAAGGATTAAATATAGCGATTCAATTGACCTAATGATGCAAATTATTATTTTGATGCAAATATAGTAGATCTAAGATATCACAGATAAATTCAAACTTCAATAATAGACTAAGCAAGACACTGTGTACTTGTGGTATAAATTTGAGCCTGATTTTGTGAGACGTTTCCTCTAAGGGAACACTGTCCTTGTTGACTAACTTCAGATCTATTTTTACAATCCTCAAGTGACATATCAAAGCTTTTTTTTTCTGCTTGTCACACTATCAAATCACTATTGGATAATTTTGTAATTGTGTTTTCATGAGTTGTTAGGATGTAGGGTTTTGATTGCAACAATTAATAATTGATCCTCAAACTTCTTCCAATCCTCTTCAAACCTAAAACCTACACATTCAAAGAGAGAAGAAAGGTTGTGTCATTTAGGGGCTTTCCTTAGTCAAACCTTGTGTTAGTGTTTCCACTTCCACAATGGCAATGTCAATGATGCAAAATCTATCCTTTTGAGGGATAGGGATAAATAATAAAAAGGAATGATGAATCAACAATGGATTGAAACTCACCACCCTTCAATAGCTTCCTTGAAGGACTAAAGTCATACACATCTCCTAAGGGTTTGAGTCTTACTTGCTTGAATTTCTTGGAGACCTACAAGGATTAGTCTTCACAAACAATATGATAACATGGACATGAACTCACATATACACTTTGAAATGATGTTTGGATCTTGAATTGATGCAATAAATCACTCTAATGTTTCTCTTGAATTTCTTGATAATACTCTTCATAATAATTTCTCCAATAATTATGATATATGATTTCAAATCATGCAATAACTAGGTATTTATACACAATTATTCTAATTTCCTAAAATTAAATCTCGATGAGCAACTTTAGATATTTGAATTTAAAATAATAAAATGTTGACACCGACATATTTAAATTTGGAGCCAAAATAGGGGGACATAGGCACCCTTGACGCCAATGTCCCAGGCTTGTTTTACGAGAATTAAGGAGTTGGGAGCAAAGTATTAAATGAATGCATTTGTTTTGTGCTTGCAATTTGTCAAAAAGTGATAAAATGGGCCACATATTACATAATTTAGGAAATTAAGTATTCAAATAGGTCAAATAACTTAAGGGGGAGAAAATCATAGTGTGAAATTGTCGTGGATGATAATTTACGGTGCTAAATGTAGCCCCCACTTTAGTGAGAATATGATCTTATACTCAAACTCACACTAAAGTAGAAGAATATGTCAATAGGTTTCCAACTATCCTAATGTTGAAGAGGTAGGATGACAAAGGAAAACCAACATAAGCACAAAGGAACACACATGTATGAAATGCAGCAGGACAATATACACAAACATACATTTCGAAAAAATGAAGCATACATGATGAAAACACATGACATAACACATAAATGAAAAAAATGAACACAAACATGATGCAAACATAATGCAAAAATGAAAAAGACACACAAAAGAAAAAACAAACATAGACATTATGCAAACATGAAGAAGACATGCAAAAGAAACACAACAAAACATGAGGTTAGTACTAAAGGGATTCAAGTTGGTAAGGAAAAGATACCTCAGTCTTAAATTATCTCAAATACCAAACATCATCTATCGAATAAATGTTGGTCAAAGGAATGCTTCCATGATAATTAGAAAGTTGTGTTATGCCAAATCACTCATAAGCCATATGGATCCACTGGCTGGAAAGTTGTGTTATGATAGGTCTCCATGCAATATGATTAGTTCCATAAGGATAACAAGCTACATTATGCTAGATACTCAAGAAACACATAGCTCTACTATTAAGCAAGTTGTGTTATGCTCGATGGCCATGCTAATATGATAGGTTCCATAGGGCTAGAAATTTTTGTTATGCTAGACACTCATAAAACACATGGATCTACTATCAAGCAAGTTCTGTTATGATTGGTGGCCATGTTAATATGATGGCTTCCACAAGCCTAACAAGTTGCATTATGCTAGACACTCATGAAACACATAGCTCTATTGTCAAGCAACTTGTGTTATGCCATGTTAAAGGGTGCTCAAGTTCATGATGCAAAGTAGGGAGGGAAACTTCAAACAATCACAATTTGATCAGATTCAAACAATCTTTCAATCACAAAAACTCCACCTTTTTATTCAACTCACCAATTCACTCATATTCCCTTGTAACATTCTAAATTGAGAAAATTGTGCATATCTTCCAAAATACTCCTGAAACCCACAAAATTATTTGCATTATAGACACCCATTATGGAATTATTCAACATATCTAGTTTGTGCATGAGGTTGTTTCAGACCTTTACCCTCCAAAAATTGTTGCTACGCTTGCACATGATCCCCAAATAGGTCACTTTTACAAAGCAACAACCAACTAAACATCCTACCAACCTTAAAACTAAATTTTAATACCTTAACCAGGTTACAAAAGCTCTGAATCCACAACTTTTACCAATGGGATCATCCACAAACTCATCAAACTTAAAATCTCACCTAAACCCCTATTTAGGCTTGCTTCCAATGAGGGCTTATTGGATCTCTATACTCCAGGCCACAAGCCACTTCAAAAATTCCTCAAACACTCACCATGGGTTTACACATGCTTTCTAAAACATCTCTCATCCTTTATCAATGCATTTTCCTCAAACTCTAACTTCTAGCCATCAATTTCAAGCCAAAAACCATGAAATTACACCTAGGCCAGCACCAAAATCCTATCCAACTCTGCTCCCTACTCTTGAAACCCCATTGAACATCTAAATATACCCTAATGCACCCATTCCACAAATTTTCAAGCAATTGTACTGATGGAATGGGTGATTAATGTATTTTGTTCACTCTCAAACCCTCAAACAAGGTATTCAGACCGCTTTTACTAAAATGCTTGTAAAAACCTTCAAATCTTATGAAAACGCATCAAATAAAAACAAAATGATGGCTAAAAAATTCTCACATCAATTCAAATTAATTTTAAATCACTAGCAGGTCGCACATGCCATACAAGTTTCCTATAGTAGAAAATTTGACTGAAAACACATAGAAAATGAAGATTTCTTATTGCTTCTTCAACAAAATCAACTCCAGAACTTGTCTTCAACCCACACACCTTGTATTTAAACCTTACATACCAAAAATAAACTGACACAACTGACCCAAACTACCTTTTGAACTTACTTGACCCTTCAACTTCCCATTTTGCACCTTTTTGCATTTTTTGCAATTTTGCTTTGTGACAACATTTGCAAGACTTACACCATTTACAAAATGGATCCCATATGACTCAAATTACATGAAAATTTTTATATTATGACCTTATTTCACCAAATAAGACTCAAATCACCCTAAAACCTATCATAAGACCTTATTTACAAAAATGGACTTGGTGCCCCTACACCATACACCCGGACTAAAAAGAACCCAAGTCCCTTGAGATTTGAATTGCAGCTTGTTCACACCATCTCTTTGATCTCCAAAAATAATTTTCATTTGGTACTCCAATCCAATGAGTTAGATATTTAAGATTTGCATCATTCTTTACACTGCTAAACGCTTTACCACCTAGACATTGCTCTAACTTTGTAAGCTGATTTGTTGTATTCCTTCGTACCTTTCCCTCATCTGAAACTAATGTAGAACTTTCTTGGACACTTTCAAACACATCTCTACTAAATTTGTCTTGAAATTCCCTCTGGTTAACTCTTAAATCACACTTAAACTGACCCACATGTTCTTGCCATTCACCTTTACTCACTTCACCTTTTCCTTTCATTTCTTCCACAAGATTTTCTGCCCATAGAACCTCTGTCTTATCATGCTCACAAATCTTTGTATTGACCAAACTTAACTATCCACTAGCATCCTTTGAAACCAAAGGACAAAGCATTGTTCCAATGATGATCTTATCATTCCAATCTTGCATTTCCCCAATAAATTCATCCTTGACCTTCTCTTTATTAGGTTGACACCAAACCATCATCTTTTCCCATCAAAATCAAATTACTCTTCACCTTTGCCATCTTGGTACCTTCAAGCCTTGAAGTGGCTGCAACCTCCATCTTTTTTTCTTCCTCTATTTTCAAAAACTCTTTCTTACCCAACATTATCACCTTTACTACCTTGCCCTGTCCTTTATCATCCTCTACCAAAGGATTTAATGCAAAAGTGGTTTCATCCTTTTTAATAGCATAATTATTGTGTCTACCATCATAAATTGCATGTCTATCAAACTGCCATGGTCTTCCAAGCAACAAATGACAACAATCCATAGGAAAAACATCACAAAGTATCCTATCCTTGTATCCACCAATATTAAACTCGGCCCAAGCTTGTTCACTCACCAAAACTAATTGGATTTTATTCAACCAAGATACTTTATAAGGTGTTTCATGAGATATATTTTCTAATTTTAGTTTATCAACCATTTCTATTGACACCATATTATCAGTACTCCCTGAATCTATTACTACTTTTCTTACCTTTCCTTTGCATTTGTAGGTGGTCTTGAAAAGTGTTCTCCTTTTTGTTGATTCTTTACCCTTGGATGTTTTAAGTAGTGTTCTTATCAACATCAAGGATTCCCCAACTTTTGGAGCAGCAAGCTGATGAGGAGAGTTTACACTTTCACAGTCTTCCTCTTGCACCAATTGAACTCTTTTATCACCACCACTTGAAGTAGAAGCTTGTTTCTTTGGACACTTCCATGCTTGATACCCAAACTAATTTCAATGGTAACACCTTCCAAAAAATGAACTTGAACCTCTACCTCCACAAAATCTTCCTCTAAAACCTCTAAAGCCACCTCTTTGATCAACATCATGGTCTTTGTTTTTAATTGCATCTTCTTGGTCTTCATAGTACTGTCTTGTACCTCTTCCTCTACTAATGTTGCTTCTTCCTCTTCCTTATCTTTCTTGCCTTCTTTTTAGTTTCTCTTTTTCCCTATCATCCAACTAAAAACATTCATCAAATGTCCTAGGCATATCCAAACTCAATTCATCTTGAATTTGAAATCTCAACCCACACATATACCTTGCTATATTTTCATTTTCATCTTCCACATGACCAGCCCTAATACTTAATTTGTGAAATTATTCAGTGTAGGCCATGACATCCTTATCTTTCTACTTTAAACTTTGCAACTTCTTGAAATTTTGTATTGCTTGGTCACCTAGCAAAAATTGACTCTTGATCTTTGACACCATCTTATCCCATGAACGTATTTTTGTTTTCCCCTTCTTCACTCTTTCCTCTTGAACATAACTCCACCATGTCAAAGCATGACCTTTCAACTTAGTTTTTTCAAACTTTACCTTATGTTCTTCAGCAACCTCCTTGTACTCGAAGTGGTTATCCAGTGCATCTATCCAATCCAATACCTCTTCAGCATCCAAATTCCCATTATACATTGGCACATCTATTTTCTCACCAAAAGAATCTCCTTTAACAGCCTTCAACATCTTCACATTCCTTCTCTCATCAGGGTCGAACTCATCATCTTGGACTCTACCTCTTGAAGGGTTTTCATCCTCATGCTCTTCCTCTTCCTCTCGGTCAGTTTCCTCTTCAGTGGCCTTTTCCCTTCTTTGCTTTGTCTCTAATGTTGCAAATCTAGATAATATTGTTTCTTGTGACTCCTTTAACAACTTAATCTCTCTTGTAAGTATTGCACTACCTTTAGGAGGCATCTTGTCCTTCAACTCTCAACCTTTCTCTTCTTCAATCTTCAACTTTTCACCTTCAAAAGATCTACCACCTATGCTCTGGTACCAATTGATGTAGAGAAGGGAGGAAAACTTCAAAAAATCACAATTTGATCAGATTCAAACAATCTTTTAATCACAAAAACTCCACCTTGTTATTCAACTCACCAATTCACTCCTATTCCCTTGTAACATTCCAAATTGAGAAAATTGTGCATATATTCCAAAATACTCCTCAAAACCACAAAAGGATTTGCATTCTAGACACCCACTATGGCATTATTCAACATATCTAGTTTCTGCATGAGGTTGTTTAAGACCTTCACCCTCTAAAAATTGTTGCTACGCTTGCACATGAGCCCCAAATAGGTCCCTTTTACAAAGAAACAACCAAATAAACACCCTACCAACCTTAAACCACTATTTTTGGACCTTAACTAGGTTACAAAAGATTTGAATCCATAACTTTTACTAATGGGATCATCCACAAACTTATCAAACTTCAAAATCTCATGTAAATCCCTATTTAGGCTTGCTTCCAATAAGGGTTTATTGGATATCTAAACTCCAGGCCACAAACCACTTCAAAAATTCCTCAAAAACATCACTATGGGTTTTCACATGCTTTCTAAAAAATCTCCCATCCTTTATCAATGCATTTTCCTCAAACTCTAACTTCTAGCCATTAATTTCAAGCCAGAAACCATGAAATTACACCTAGGGCAGCACCAAAAACCTATCCAACTCTAATCTCTACTCTTGAAACCCTCATGAACATCTAAATATACCATAATGAACCAATTCCACAAAATTTCAAGCAATTATACTAGTGGAATGGGTGATTAATGCATTTTGTTCACTCTCAAACCCTCAAACAAGGTATTTAGGCCGCTTTTCCTAAAATACTTGTAAAAACCTTCAAATATTATGAAAAAACCTCAAATAAAAACCGAATGATGGATAAAAAATTCCTACATCAATTCAAATAAATTTCACACCACTATCAGGCTGTACAGGCTGTACAAGTTTCATATAGCAGCAAATTTGACTGAAAACACACAGAAAATGGAGATTTCTTATTGCTTCTTCAACAAAATCAACTCTAGAACTTTTCTTCAACCCGCACACCTTTTATTTAAACCTTACATACCAAAAATCAACTGACACAACTGACCTAAACTACCTTTTGAACTTACTTGACCCTTCAACTTCCCATTTTGCACTTTTTTGCATTTTTTGCAATTTTGCTTTATGACAACTTTCGCAAGATTTACACCATTTACAAAATGGATCCCATATGACTCAAATTACATGAAAATTTGTCTATTATGAACTTATTTCACCAAATAAGACACAAATCACCCTAAAACCTATCATAAGACCTTATTTACAAAAATGGACATGGTGCCCTTACACCAGTTCATGACCCAACAAGCTTTGATATGTTGAATCCATGAACTATATTACCAAAAACTCACCTAAGAAGGTGCATAAAATCACCTACGAAGGTTCATAAATGAAAAACTCACCTACGAAGACACATAAATGAAATACTCGCCTACGAATATGAAAAAATAACAAACTCACCTATGAAGGTGCAAAATGGAAAACTCCCTACGTAGGTCCATAAAATTGCCTACAAAAGTGCATAAAATCACCTATGAAAGTGCATAAG
Organism: Sequoia sempervirens; assembly: GCA_007258455.2. Classification (NCBI taxonomy): domain Eukaryota; kingdom Viridiplantae; phylum Streptophyta; class Pinopsida; order Cupressales; family Cupressaceae; genus Sequoia; species Sequoia sempervirens. Next base: position 126,890,556 of record VDFB02373365.1, read on the forward strand.
ACAAGGTAAAAGCCTCAAGGAGTGTTATACACAACACCACAAAAGGTGATCTACAAAAATGACACAAAGGGGCATTGATCAATACATGAAGGGTCACACCTTAGGAAATATCGCACATGACATCATCACTAAGAGAGGACAAGTCATGGAATAAAAAGATTAGAACTTAGGGAATACTAGACATAGTATTATCACAAAGGGGGAACATCATATGCCAAGAAAATTCACACACTTGGAAGATATCAAGCCCAATATCACCAGAAAGGAGACACAACATAGATTGAGAAGGCCACACTACCATTGACAAGGTCACACTTTCTATGAGATGTATACCCCACTTTAAAATGTTAGTGTAATTGCTACACAAATTTTAAGGAGATACAAAGGGATCCCTTGCTAGAAGGAATGCACCTAACACAAGTCTACTTAACCCCTTTCCCCTTGAGTGTACTGACAAAGATGAGCCCCAAAATGGATGATGATATGTTGCTCCTTGCAAAATGAAATATGAAATTGCATAAATCTTAGTTTATACCCTCATGCATGGTAGTGAGTATGTTATGATACTACAACTACCACATGTCAAGGACAACAACTAAAGCTATTTATCATGGGATAATCTTGCATGATTAAGTGAAGGAATTTTTAATGTTTTTATTATTTTTGAGGGACAATAACTAAGACCTTTTTTCATTATTTGTGTGTTGAGATTTCTTTTGATTAGAGGTAAAGCGGGTTTTGATGGGGCCCTGAAACCCATTGCAACTAGTTTTGAGGGGCTTTGTAACCCTGTCCAAGATAGGCAAGCTATAGAAAAGATAAATCACATACAAATAGCAACAAAACATCAACAACAGTTAACAAGAAGACATGACTACACAAGTTGCATCAGATAACAAGAGAGGGACAATATCCCTAACCAGCCATATTTTAACTAGGACCTAGAAACCTTAAGTGAACATTAAACCCACCTGCACCAACTATGCATCAACAAACCATCTACTCAAGAAAGAAATCACTGAGACAAGAAAATAAGGAAACTTAATGGTAAAGGACACCATCAACCCCAAACCCATAATCAAAAACACCGGAAACTCCAAGAACCCCACTTCAATAGGGGAATTAGAGAGCACACCAAAAAATTGAAGCACATCCAGCTTCTTGTAGCACCACCCTACCAGAGCCAAGGCTCCCTCCACCTCAATAGGAGAGAGCTCCCCTCTATAGGAGAAGAAGAGATGAGAGCCCCACCCTCCAAAGCCTTCACAAAACTACCCACACAAGCTCCACCTTGATAGGAACAAGTTGACTATAATCTCCACCGAATCTACAACAACCATCTCCACCTCAATAGAAGAGGGCTCCACCTCAATCGGAGCGATCTCCACCTCCATAGAAGACCCCACCTACAAATCCAGAGAGAACACAAAGACTTTGGAAGGATGGAACAACATATCCTCATTAGGCATAATAGAGTGCAAAAGTAGGACAGAAAAACATACTTCAACCATTTGGATAAAACCCAAAAAAATGAACCTTTAGAATAAAAACATAAGGCAGCTCAACCATAGGACAGAAAAACACACTTCAACCATGTGGATAAAACCCAAAAAAAATGAACCTTTAGAATAAAAACATAAGGAAGCTTAGCCCAAGAATGAACCTCAAACCCTTGCACACTAGATTCATAGCTCCTCACACCAAGGAGGCCAAGAGCCACATAGAAAAACTTCAAAATATTAGAAACCTTCAAAAAATAAAAGCATAAGTAACTAGCAGGTTGCTCCAGAACTAGGTCAGTAATCACAACAATAACTTCCTTAAGAAGAACATCTAGGCACAAATTTAAAAACCTCTTAGCCCACAAAATACAAATAGAATGAAGGACAAAAAATTATTCCTAGAACAACACCCTCAACCTAGGAAGATGCCAAAACTAGCCCTTAAGCCCCAAATTTGACAACAAAAGCAAACAGGCCTGAGTAAGACAACCCAACTACATAAAAATATCTGCCCCGAAAGCAACAATGCTACCATCAGTAGGACTGTTCGTTGCTCCCAAAGTGCAAAAGAAGTAGAGGGGAGAACCCAACAAACACCAATGACTAAGAAAAAAATACAAAACACCAAAGGGCACCCTCATCAAACGAGAAAGCCTCAATGACCAGAGAGGGAGAAAAGAAGCTCTCGAACAAAGCAAAAGAACATGAACCTAGGCAACACAAGTACCCCAAGAAACTAGCAACCAAGCCAAAGAAGAGATTCCCAGAATGACAAAAGACAAGAAGAACAAGATGTACCACAACTATCTGGAAAAAATTCAAGTAGAAACTCCAAAGAAGGAGCCAACTCCCACAAAAAAAGACCCCTCGAGGCAAAGAAGACTGGCCAAAGAACTAATTCTAGCAGCCACAAACCCCATGCAGTCAACACAGTAGGACTCATGCACCCACACCAGAGCTACAAACAACTAGGAGGGAACCAAAAAATATTTGTAAGTACCAAGGTTGCCAAGTATGAAGGGCTTCAAAAACTAGACCCCAAGCACTTCAATCTCCACAAAGAGCCAACCGCAAGGCCTTAGCACCAAAAAAATTGACCCAACAAGCCAAGGATCCTCATCGTCTTCATCAGAATCAAAATCAACATCACCATCCTAGCTGGAAGATTTCAAATCAGGAGCCCTGCTCCTCCTCCTGCTCAAACACTACTTCTCCATTTGATATGACTAGAAAATAGTGTGTTGAGATTTTTGAGCTCTATCGAGACACAAATACCTTATTCTTTTACACCACATCCTTTTTCATTATATCCAAATTGTTTCAAAGTTTATAGCATCTTCCATAAATGGATTATATTTCTTTCGAGGAAGGTGGTTTCTCATAGTAAATTTCATCATAAGTAGATGTGTAATTTGTGCTTTCCCCATTATTAGAAGTTGCGGAATCAAATGTTCTGTATGATCCAGAGATAGATTGTGTTGATACTATTGCAACTTCTTTCTCTTTTTCTAATTTTGATGGTGTAATATTTTATTCCCCCATGAATTTAGATGTGAAACCTAACAATCCTCAATAATCATCCAACAACTTTTTCACCAATGAAAGACACTCCTCTTTTTCTTGAATTTGTAAAGGTTCCACCTTTGAAGATGGTATTAATGTTCTAAAATGACTCTCTATTCCTATTTTAGTTTGTAAACAATTTTTAGATTAAAGATCAACTTTTATCATATAAACCATATAATTGTATGTGTATTTTATTAAACAATGAAGCATTGAAGGAACTCATTTCATCTCATGAATCCATGGCCTACCCAAGAGAAGGTTATGGAACACTCAGAAAACTCAGAGGGGGGTGAATCAGTATTCTATTAAACCATTCAAACATTAGCCATCCAATTACCAAAACATATTCAACTAAAAAAATGAATGAAATCATGAAACGTCCAAAACATCACATAACACATGAACACTAGGATTTTATGTGGAAAACTCAAAATGGGAAAAACCATAGTGAGGGTTAGCTCACAATATATTATATCTAGATATAGCATATTGCAAAAATTCTCACTATAGGTAGACTCATTTTCAACTAGACTCACTGCCCACAAAGAATAAGATAGAAGATAGAAGGGGTGGATTACAACCTATTGAACTATTAAAATTGCATTTATTGTATGCTGGATTACAGTCGCAATGAAGTACAAAATCAATCTTTTCACTAATCTAGATCAATGATCTACTATGCTTTAAATTTCCACAATTCACACAAATCTAATCACATTCACATCACACACATGTAGGTGGGACACCATACATGTCATCTATTTCTCAACACTTGCACATCATCTCAAAACATCAAAAACAATCCACTATATATATCTATATCAAGTGTAACACCAATTAGGTTGGCCTAATTGGATGTAACACACAAAATTGAACTTTTCATCCTAAAAAAAATTCATCTAGCCTTCACGCCTTAATTCAAAATTCAAATCTCCTCAAGATAGGTTGGGATGGATCTAATATAAATCCTACATAAGATAAAATTACTTTCTCATCCTTTGCAAAACAACAAACGTGTTAGGTCAGCCACAAATAAGACCTAAACAAAAAAACCTTCATCTATTTACTCAATTCGCCATACGTGGAACTCAAAACATAATGCCATCTAGAATTCCTACACAACCAACATCTAAAAATTATTATCTTCAATACTGTAACACAAAATATTCATTCGTGAAGGAATGTGGAATCTCCCACATTGACATACTGTACAGGAAAAGATTGTGATAAGCTAGATGGAAAATTGTAATTCATATCTTCTAGGATACTTCACCAAAAAAAAATCTCTTGGATTTAGATGTATTTGATATTCACCAAGTTACTGTTATAGTCGCAGATTGATATCTCTATTTTTGGTGGAGTGTGGACCCCAAAACTGTCACACTGAACCACTATACTAGCAGGTTTGATACTTAGGAAAAATTGTGTAGCTATACTTTCCAGACCAACCTATCTTGTACAAATATATTCAACAATACTTCTAATCATGCTAGGGTGTTCCACAACAATTTTGACATCAATGACAACACTGGATCACACAATATGTACATACCATGCTCATGTTGCCAGACTGCATCATCAATGAAAATATCCTCAATCTTCCAATAATCTCTCCCTTTGTCATTGATGGAAACATGCTCTCAAAAAAACTAAACATTCATAAAAAACTTTCCCTCCTCCTTACACATATCTTTCTTTCCCAAAAAAATCCAAGTATTTCTCCAAGTATCTCTCCAAGTATCTCTCCCCCTTTGACATCAATGGAAAAGGGTTTACTAGTACCAACACTTTGTATACCCCCCCTTAGAAATATGTACAAACATAAATAACTAAAAGGATGTACTAACTCCCATATAGAAAATTAACCAAAATTTTCTATATCATCCTCATATTTACAAAAGAATATAAAAACTTGAAAAATGGATAAGAATAGAAACGGTCAACCCAAAGATGTTGACCCTTGAAGCTTATATAAAATGACTTGCTAGGAAGATTTACCTTCTTCCCAATCTTTCTTTGTTGTTGCAAGAATTCTATATTGAGACTTAGGATCAACCAAGTTTTCATCTCCTTCCAGAGTACTGGGAGAAAGATTGTACTCTGAAATCTTATCAGTACTGGCAAGGGCACTTGAGATAGGTATATGCTTCATTTTCACCAAGTCCCTTAAATTCCTAAACTGCTTGACTATGTATTCCTTTTGGATCTACAAGGTGAAGAATTTTCCATGTAAATTTACTTTGGCAGTCTAGGTCTGATCATCTTTGTCTTGTGTCAGATCATAGGTATTTGATGCATTGGTTATTTGTGTCTCAATTGAATCCATCACATCCTTTATGCTTTGTGAGGCATCTAACCACTTCATGAAATATAAAAATAAATTCATTTCCTCTTCCTCACATGCTTGCACATCCTTCAAACTCTCTTCAACTTTGTTGTGTGCAGATGCACACTTCTCTGCAATATCCAACAATTTATTTTTTGTAAGCCTCAACCCTTGCTTCAACTTGTCCTTTTAACCCAGAGGAATATTCCTTGAAGGAATCAATCAATAACTTGAAGTTCTCCATTGTAGATAAGGATGTATCAATGTTTGTTTCAGGGGTTATCTCCTACAATGCCTTTACAGCTTCATCTACCAATTCAACACTCTTTTGTTGTGTTTCAATGATTTATTTTCTTATTGATGCTTGAAACATATCACCTAGCTGCAACTTATGTATGGGAGAATTTTGTTCTAAAACTACATGGCCTTGTTGCATGGGAAACGACAATAATTGAGATGAAACTACCAGTTGGAATCTTACTTGCTTAGACAAAAGACCATTTAAAGGATTAATGGAGGAAGATTTATTGGAAGGCTTAGGTAATTCAACTTCTTCATCCTTTACAGACTTAGTCATCTTCACTTTCTCTACCTTATCTTCTTCACCAAAGGCCTTATCTTTATCTTTATCTTCATCATCCTTTTTCTCTTCATCCCCTTTGTCTTTTTCCTTCTTTCCTTGCTCATTCTCCTCATTCTTGTCTTCATCTCCTTAATTCTCACCATCATATTCTCTTCTCATTTTTTTTTCTTTCTCCTGCTCTTGTTCTTTAATCACATCATGTTTATCACCTTCACCAATGGTCTATTTTGTGTCTTTAGGAGGAACAAATGTCTCTCGATTACTTTAATCATTGTTTACTAGTGGGTGAGTGGGATTTTCCTTTTTAGTATCATGAGTATCCAGAGGAATAAAGGTGTTATCCTTTGCGGTTTCTTCTCCAATCACCGTCTCTTCTTTTGCAACCTTTTCAACTCCATCATTTCCTTGCACTGGTTCTTTTGTATCTAGAGGATTATTATCTAGATTTTCCTCTACATCAATAACTCCAACATTGATCTCATGCTCATGTTGAGCATCATATGTGTGCACATATCCTTCCACATTTGATTCTGGGGCACTAGAAACATCATTTAAACCTTCTTCAATTACCAAGAGAAGACCCAACTTTTGTACAAGTTCCTCGTCCTTTTCATTACACTCTTTTTGGATCATATCATGATCTTTTTGATCCATTCTCACAAGAATATTTACTTTTTTCTTAGTTCTTAGCTCCTTGATATAAATGATAGCCAATGTGGCTCGGTCTTCTTCAATCAAGGGAGCACTAACTCTTTCTAAGGCTTCATCTTTCTTTCTTTCATGTTCCATTATTGCATCCTCTCTTCTTTTCAATAAAATATTTCAAACATCATCTGGTATATCCTTCTGGATATTATGAATATCTACCTCAAATATAAAAATATATTTTACTATAGCTTCAATTATGGTAGCTTTATCTACCTCATCTACTTCCTTATACATTTCTATAGTTTCCTTCAACATTTCATTTTGCACTATATTGTTGAATAGTTATTCAAGCTTCAAAGGAGCTTGGGGAATTTTATATTGCTTTTGCTTCTTTACTTTTAGCGAAGGATTCTTTGTTTTTTTTATTCTTCTCTAGAGAATCCTTCTTGGCTTCCTTCTCCTTTTCCCTTTTCTGAATTTTGAAAGTTTCCTTCTCTTTCTCAACTTCCTCTTCACTATCTATATCTACAATTTCAATTCTCTTTCTTTTCCTGATTAGAGGGATCTCATCTTCTTCCAACTCCTCTTCATTAGCAACATTGATGCAAATTTCCTTTTTTCTTGGGGAATTTTTCTTTAGCCTCCTTGTAGAAACAACAAGAGGTATTGTGGTGGTAGACTTCTTTTCTTCTACTTGGGTGGCATGAACTATTGGAGGGGTAGTTGTAGATTTCCCTTTCTCACCAACAACAAGAAGAGTTGTGGTAGCTAATCTTCCTGATATCCTTGAGCTATTTCTCTAACATACCTAACCCTTTCCTTTGAAATACCACTTTCTTGTGCATATATGTCAAGCATTTTGTCTATATTCTTTCTCATGACCGGTTTCTTAAATTCTAGGTGAACTTCCATTGATTTTTCTTCATAAGTCCCATACCTTGGCCTATTAGGATATTTAGGACTATTTAGTAGTACCTCTACACAACCAACAAGTTCTACCTCTAACACTTCATAAACTAGTTCTGAAACCCAAATGGTCCTATGTTCTACTACTTCCATCATGCAAAAATCTTTGGAAACCAGGAAAGTGATGTCATTTTTGTATCCTTCCACAACACTTCTTGGAATTGTCTATCTGTCATTCATTTCTCTTTAGAATACTACAAAAAGGTAGCAAGGGAATCATCTTTGGAATTAGCATCTCCAAAGCCTCTCATAGGATCTGCTATTTGGTGTGCAATGGGCCTTGTACTTGACCAGTTAACCTTTCCAATCATAGGAACTTCCCTCAAGAAGTAGAAGAGTAAAACAATTACCAATGTTCCATACTTGAACACATACTTCTTAATCTCCTTCAAATTATCCATCAATTTTTTCCTAAGAAACTCACACAAGTCATAATCAACACCATTCTCAACCATTTCATGTGCCACATTGATTGCAGTGGAAAAAACTAAATTATCTCTATTGGTGTAGTAGTTTTTTTATCCAATAAGCATAGTTGCATATCTGATAGCTAGAATTCTAATAGGATTCACCATGAGGGCTCTTTGATAAAATGTAGCACCATTTTTCTCCATTACCTCTTTGTTCTTTGCAGATTTTAGGATTGGAACCGGTTCGATAGACCATAATCTGATTATCTCTCTTATTACTTCATTTGTAATCATGTGAGGGCCATCGGTCCACACAAATTGGTCATGAATTCTACTCCATTCCATTCTAATCCATTTTTTTCATAGAAAAAGTTTAGAAACAACTGCCATACATCTATTTTATTTTCAATTAGGGCTTTATACTCTTGCTTTAGGGAAAAATGATCTCTACCTAACTCATTTTCCCATAATTCCCTAAGCTTAGAGGGTTAATTTTCATCCATGCTGCGATGAATATATGCCCTAATATCCTTGGTTGGTAAAACCCCATAAGGCATATGTGAAAATATGTCCAAAGGGTCATCTTCTATAGCTTTGGAAGGATATATTTTGAACTTAGGTTGTGGTTTTTGAGAAACATCTACAACCCTCGGTGTTGCCATTGTAAAGTGTATTCAAAACTAATTTCAAACACCAATTGGAGAAAAAATAGGGTATGTAGGAATCAATAAATACCCTTTACTTTGCTTCACTAAACTAGGGTTTTGATGCTTTGAGCTTTGAATCACCTTTGCACTTCAAATTCACTTCTCACTACTCTATTCTCATTCAATTTATTTTGATGAAATGAATTTTCCTTGTCAAATTTTCTTATAACTCTTTAATTTGACCTAATTATACAATAAATGCCTCATTCCATAAAGCTGGAAATTGTAAAAACTATATGCATAGTCACCTTCTCAAGCTCCGTAAATCTTTGCATTAGCATATTTCCTTTTGTAATCTTCTCCAAAAGATTAAGCATTCCATTCTTCATGACATATCCTCATGCTATGACTGCAACACCTCTCTTTTGGAGGGGGACTTAATATATCCATTGAAGCTCCCACTAAGCCATAACTCTAGGCTTAGTTACTGGAGGAAACATATGCACCAAAGGGTGGTATAGATTCTCCCTTTTTCTTAGTCTCCTCTTTCTCTCTCCAACTATTTTCCATTTCTTTCTTTACTTCAAACAGATCAACCTTTTTGACTGGTTCATTCTGCTTTATTGGATTATTCTTCCTTGTGTTTATGCTTCTGTAAAACTTAGCAATATGTCCAAGTCTACTGCAATTGTTGCATACGACATTTTGCTGAGCATTATTCCTTTCATTTATTCTATATCTACATTGATGAGCCTTGTATCCAAATCAATAGCATACATAATAGTAACCACTGAAGGATTGAATCATTCTACCATTATTATATGCATTCATCATTTGACATATGCATTCATTTTCTCTATGTCCAAATCATTTGCATGTAAAGCATTAACCAGTAAAGGATGGAAAATTCTGATTCATTTTTCTTCTACATTCCATTTCTCTATGTCCATATTTAATGAAAGAATAACAAATACCATTGGAGGATGGGTACCTTTGAGCATTTGGTTGTTTGACCTAAGGTCCTCTAGTATTGTTTCTTTGATTCTTGGTCTTACCATTATTCTTCTTGTCTTTAGTCTTATCTAGTTCATTGATCTTTTTTTCATTAGGTATCTAAGCTACTTTTGAGATTTCACCTTTTTCATGTACCAAACCACCTTTGTCCTTAGATGCTTTCTGACATACAATCAATTCATTAAGAATTGTAGAAATTTTCTTGAATTTATCTTCATGACTTGTTGCTTTCTCTAGACCTAATCTTAGATTTACCACATCTTGTTCAAGCCTAATGCATTCATTATATTTTCTTTTCACCATTGCATTTAGACATTCCTCAACTTTGTTTTTCTTCCACTTTCACTTTTAGTTTGGTGATATCTTCATTTTCTTCCTTCACTAGTTCATTGAATTCCTTATGCATTTCTCTAAACTTCTTGATATGCTCTCTCAATTTTCTAATGCATTCATTTTCTTCTTCAATATTTTCCTTTAGATCTCTATTTTCACCTTCAACTTTGTCAAGATATTCAAGAGCAAGTTTCAGTTCTCCATCTTTGTCAAGAATGCAATATTCTTCTATGTATTCAATAGCAGGAATCTCTTTTGGAGGAATAGGAAACTTTCTATTATCCTTATATTCAATCTCCAAGATCTTCCCAAAGCGGTCAAGCTCCTTCCAGGGATCCAATCTCTACTACCAATTATTGAACACCCAGAATACTGAGAGGGGGGTGAATCAGTATTCTATTAAACCATTCAAACATTAGCCATCCAATTACCAAAACATATTCAACTATAACAATAAATGAAATAATGAAACATCCACAACATCACATAACACATGAACACTAGTATTTTTACGTGGAAAACCCAAAATGGGAAAAACCACAATGAGGGTTAGCTCACAATAAATTATATTTGAATAATAATATATTATAGAAATTCTTACTGTAGTTGGACTCACTGACCAGTTGACTCCCTACCAATAGAGAATAAGATAGAAGATAGATTGGGTGGCTTACAACCTATTAGACTATTACAATTACATCTACAGTATGTTGGATTACAGTCCCAATGAAGTACAAAATCAATCTTTTAACTAATCTAGATCAATGCTCTGCTCTGCTTTAAATTCACACAATTCACACAACTTTGATCACATTTGCATCACACACATGTAGGTGGGACACCATACATGTCATTTATCACTCAACACTCACACATCATCTCAAAAAACCAAAAACAATCCACTATATATATATCTATATCATGTGTAACATCAATTAGGTTGGCCTAATTAGATGTAACACACAAAATTGGAATTTTCATCCTCAAAACATTTCATCTAACCTTCACACCTTAATTAAAAAATTAAAATCTCCTCAAGATAGGTTAGGATAGATCTAATATAGATTATAAATAAGATAAAATTACTTGAAAAACCTTCATCTATTTACTCAATTCACCATACATGGAACTCAAAACATAATGACATCTAGAATTCCTACACAACCGATATCTAAAAGCTTATCTTCAACACCACAACACAAAATATTCATTTGTGAAGGAATGCAGAATCTCCCGCACTAACATACTGTACAGGAAAAGACTGTGATAAGCTAGACAAAACACTATCATTCATATATTCCAGGATACTTCACCAAACAAAAAATCTCTTGGATTTATATGTATTTGATGTTCACCAAGTTATTGTTAGAATTCTAGAGTGATATATCTATTTTGTGGAGTGCGGACCCAAAATTTGACACATTGAACCATTGTACTGGCAGGTTTGATACTTTGGAAAAAAATTGTGTAGCTACACTTTCCAGACCAACCTATCTTGTACAAATATCTTCAACAACACTTTTAAATCATGATAGGGTGATCCACAACAATGTTGAAATCAATGACAACACTGGATCATGCAATATGTGTATACCATGCTCATGTTGGCATACTATATCATCAATGAAAATATCCTCAATCTTCCAACAAGCTATATGAAAGATCATGGGGCATGACAGGGACGAGAGTTTGTAACACAACCTTACAAACTTTAATAGGTAACGTTATCACACCAAGTAGTTGTCTTCGCACATTATCAAAACCTTTGATCAACAAATCAACGGGTTGAATTAAACTTTTGTCTACTCCAATTTTATCTAAAAAATGAACACTAAAAATATTTTTACCTGAACCATTGTCAATAAGGGTACACCTAATCCTGGCCTTGTTAATAATATCCATTATTATCAAGTCATCATTTTTTTTTTGTGTTTCCAAAGGGGGTAACTCATTTTGATGAAAGACAATGTCCATTATAGTTGAATTCATACTCTCAAACAAAGATACTACATCGTTTGGTTGCACACTAGGAGGTACAACCACTTTTTGTAAATAATTTTGAAGCATAGCATGATAAACATGTGATTTTTGAATCAAATAGCATAAGGACATTTTAGTAGTGTTACAAAGTTGTTCAATAAGATCGTATTCTTTACCACTATGCTAAGGAATATTAGGTGTGTGGAAGGTATGGTTGAGGCAATGGAATGGATGTTGGCACTTGTTTGGTTGCTTATTGTTTCTAGTGTTATATATGTGAGAAATTATGGGATAACTTGGTTGCTTCAACACATGATTACTAGTGAGTTTTTTGCAAAGTTTATGATATGGCCATAAGGTTTAGGAGGTCCTATAATGAGAGGTGACTTAGGAGGTCCAATAATTAGAGTAATTTTAGGAGGTCCAATAGTTAAAGGGGTTTTAGGAGGTCCAATAATTTAATGGATTTTAGGAGGTCCAATAGTTAAAGGAGATATAATTTCCAATTGTGTGTTCATAACCTCAATGGAGTTGACTACTTGATGATTTTTATCCAAGGAGGATCTAATGTCACCTTAGAATCTTCATCTATGCAATCCATCTAATTTTATTTTGAAAGAAATATATCAATGAGTTTATCCTCTTGTCCAACAATATCTTCCCAAGTAGTAGAGGTAGGGGAAAAGAAACAAACAAGATTCTCATGATGCTCAATGATTGGATCTTCTAACACCAAGATACCTTCTTCCCAAGTAGGTGAGGTATCAGGAGAAGAACAAACATAATTTTCATGATTTTCAATGATTGAATTCTCCTGCATGAAGCTAACCTCACACATAGGAGAGATAGTGGGAGAGGGATCAATGAAAAATAACAAAAAAGGAGAAATGAACTCATTTTCACATGCTTGTAATAAAAAATATTTGAAATGCTTAACTAGATCAGACAATAGAAAATGAATTACAATAACACAATATTTTTGTAATGAGGACATGATGTTATGAAATATGGATCAAGCTAGAAATGTGTTTAGCAAAACAGATAGTTACAAGATTGATACTCAGAAACTGATGCCAAATCTGGGTAGAGATCAAAGACAATATTCTACATAGTAAATTTGGGCTCAATTTAGTTGGACAAGGGTGCCTAGGGCACCTATGTCCTACATAGGCTTTTGCAAAATTCAAAATTTTTTTGTGTACAATATTGTTCTAAGTTCCTATTTTTGTGTGTAGATAGGTGTGATAGTGAATATTTTTCCATTATTTACCCAATTGATGGTTATGTAATTCAAAATGCAAGTATGCAACAATTTGTAAAATCTTTAAACAATAAAAGAAAATTGTAAATGCAATTTCCATATCTAATATATAGCAATTGACTAATTATAATATGCCAAAATCTAAAAATGTTAATGTTAATATGCTTTTTGAAACAAAATAATACAAATTTTCACCTTTTTAGCTACATGCAAGATACCTAAAATGCATGCAATGACACTTTCAATCTTTGTTTTCAGATTTTAAATGACCTAATGCAGATTTATGAATACAATTGAGATGTAAATCTGAGCTAAGATGACTGAAACTAACCCTATTGCCACTTATGATGCAATATTATATGCAATTTTTTCAATTTTTTGTTGAGCACCCAAAATACTGAGAGGGGGGTGAATCAGTATTCTATTAAACCATTTAATCATAATCCAACCAATAATCAAAATATATCTAACTGCAACTATAAATGTAAACATGAAAGAGATCACAAGACCTCATAACACATGAATACCATGATTTTTACTTGGAAAATCCAAAAAGGGAAAAACCATAGTGAGGATTAGCTCATAATATATTATAACTAGTTATAAGATACTCTATTGATCCATTAAGTCTTTAATTCCTTGAGTGGCATCTGGCCACTTCATGTAATATAAGAATAATGTATGAGCTTCATCTTCACATTCCTTCACTTATTTCAAGCATTTCATCACCTTGCTATGTGCAATTGCACATTTATCCTATAGCTCAAGCAATCTTTTCTCTGCAAGCCTTGATTCCACTTCTGTTATGGTCTACTCCTTTAGGTTAGAGGTATACTCCCTGAGTGAATCAACTAGAAACTTATAATTCTCAATAGGTGTTAGAGAGTTGTCAATTGTGGTACCGAGGGTAGCATCTTGTAGAGTCTTGATGGCATCATTGATTAGTTAAGTCCATTTTTAATGAGTCTCTATAATCTCCTTTCTTCTGGAGGCATGAAAAGTATCTCCGAGCTCCAACTTCTGAATGTGTGAGATCTTATTTAGATCTACACTTCCTTGGTAGAATGGGAGTTGTATCAACTAGGGTGGAATGTCCAATTGAATCCTTATTTTTTGGTCAAAAGAACCTTGAGATCATTACCAAAGGATTCTTTAGATGAGTTTGATGGCTCCATGGTCTTTTGTGATTCTTCTTCATTTCTTTCAACTTTAGTCTTTTCTTGGTTCTCTTCTTCTTTTCTAGAGGGATTTTCTTTTTGTTTGTATTTAATTTCATCCTCCTTTTTATCCTCATCATCTTTCTTATCATTTTTCTTTCCATATTGACCTTCTTCTTTTCCTCCATTTTTATTTTCTTCACCTTCATTTCTAACATCCTCATTCTGCTTGTCATGGTGATCTTCAACATCATCATTGGCATCATCCTTATTTTGGTCTTCATTATTTTAACTAGTTGTATTTTTTAGTATCTTCCAGAGAATTAGATGTCTCTGGAGGAGCATGTCTATCATCAACCACATTCCCTAAAACATCCAAATGTGGAGTCTCTTCTGCTAAATAATTATTTGCTTCTTCTATGACTTCTTTGAAAACAAGCAAGTTAGTTATAAGAGGAATATTTTCCTCTACATCAGTAGCTTTCTCTTTACTAGGATCCTTTACGTGAGTTTTATCAGATGACGAAGCATCAATCATCCTAAATTTTTGTGCCATATCTCTCACTATATCCATACTTTTTGGTTTCAATTTTTCCGTACTATCCTTTTTCTCTCGCCATAAGAATGGTAACTCTTTGCTTTACCCTGAACTATTTAGTGTATACTTCCAACAGGGTAGCCTCATCATCCTTAGATAAAGATGATCCAATATCATTCAAGGCATCAATTTTAATCTTGTTTTTCAGCTTTAATTGCTTCAT
Source organism: Sequoia sempervirens (assembly GCA_007258455.2). Lineage (NCBI taxonomy): Eukaryota > Viridiplantae > Streptophyta > Pinopsida > Cupressales > Cupressaceae > Sequoia > Sequoia sempervirens. The sequence continues at coordinate 126,905,710 of VDFB02373365.1, forward strand.
GCCTCCCTTTTACCAAAGCTTTCCACACAACATTGTATTGTAGGAAAAACTATCCCTTTTTCACACTTAATTTAAGAATAAATAATTAATAATAAAAGGACTTAATTATGCCTTAATTTTATGTTGTAATATGGTGACTGGTACACATTATTTTCCCCTTTCCAGATCTACCTTTCGATTGATATTTCCATCAATTTTGAGTATAGTCTTTCATTTGCATTTTATAGCTTGCATTTTGGGTTTGATTTGATAGTTTTAATCTTTCTCCCCAAAGTGCTATTTGATTCATACCCCCATCCTTATACAAAAGATAAATTTACTAATTCATACCTTGATTTTGACTCACCTTTTGGTTGTTAGTCATATCATTGTTTGGATCTCATTTTCTTGAATCAAATAGTGGAAAATAAGGTTATTTGTTATCATTTCAATGAACCCCCTTATATATATAACCCCATTTTTCGTTGTTTCAAACATTAGTCACCTTTTTCTTCATGTTATCCATATTTGCATCTAAAATGATCATATATTGAATGATGGCATCTATAATTGTTTTCTTATCTTACTCATCTACTTCATCATACAATTTGGCAGTTACTTCTAATAGACCATCATTCTCTAACATATTGTTAACCAAGGATTCTAACTTTATTGGTGAACAAGCTCTTAATGAAGGAGTCCTAGAATCCTTCTCAAGCTTTGATGTGCCTTCCTTTGTTTTCTCCTCCTCTTTCTTGTTAGTCTTTTTGTGAACATGTATTGAAAAAAAGTTTCTTTCTCCTTTTCTATCTCTTCTTCTTTAGATATATCCACAATATTGATCTTTGCCTCCTTGAATTTAGTGCTAGCCTCTTGTGAGGCACCTTCACCACTGGTGGAGACACTGCTTCTTCTTTTTCTTTTCAGCTATTCCTCTTCTTCCAAGCCAAGTTCAATTTCCTCTTCTACAACATCACTTAAGTTCCATCCTCTTCATGCTTTTTGTTTCTTCCTCCTTCCGAAGGTAACAAGAGGTGCTACTGGGGGTATATTTTTCCTCTTTGTAGTCTGAGTACTGGTTTCAGAGGGTGCAGACACATCAACTTCTATCAGAGCATTGGGATCCACCTTCTTCCCTTTAATTATAGTTGTACCAAATGGATTTGGTGATGCAGAGGAAGGGGTGGAAGTTGATCTTCCTGATCTACATGGTCTGGATGACTCACCAGCTACTTTGGATTTCCTTTCTGCTACAACTTCCCTTAACCTATCTACTTCATATTTTGAAAGGTCGTGCATTCCAAAGTATTATTCAACTTGTTTGTTTACTCTTTTGGTTCTTGCAGGTGTTGAAGTTTCCAGGTACACTTCAATTGATTTCTCTTCATATGTGTCATGTCTAGGTAGGGAGGGGTCCTTAGGACTGTTTCACAATAATTCAATTTGTGTGCAAGTGTTAATTCATACTCTAAGATGCAAAACTAAACTAATGCAAAAAGGAAAGCACAAAAAAAAACACTCGGATTAGGCCTAGTTAAATCTAAACAAAATAAAAGAAGAAAAGAACAATATTACCTTATTTAGATGATGGTCTTGGTTGGCCCTTTAGATGTTTGAAATGTGTGATCCTTATTTGGTAAAATAGCTCAAAATGGTGCTTGAAATGATGCTAGTGTGATGAGGATTCTAATAATGCAAATGGGTATGTGGATGGATGCAATATGGAAGCTCAAAGTGATGCAACAATGGTGGATGAAAGTGATGGCTTGAAGGTTGCTAAGTGCTTGATGGCTTGATTTATAGAGTGGATGCTTGGTTGTGGATAGTTTCCAATGGAGACATTTTTCACCATTTTTAGCGGAAGTGCCTCTAAAGGAATGAAGGGTCAAGATTGATCCATGATGGAAAGATCGAGAGCTAGGGTGAGTTGAGAACTCACAAGCCCTCACAAGTTGACATGTGGCGAGTGATGTGGAAGGGAAGGTATGATGTGGAGGTGACATGGAGGTACTAGGTTTTACCTTGGGAAGGGACAAGATCTCCTCATAAAAGAGGTCCTTCTCCACATGTGCTTCAAAGGACATGTGAGGAATTAAAAATTCCTCAAAAAATCCTCATGGGGATGGGAGAAGGAATCTTAAATTCCTTAAAATGCATTGAATGAATAAATGAAAATTTTAAATTCACATGCGGAAGAGGTTTCCTTCTCCAAAAGGAGAAAGCATTTAATCATGTTGGTTAACGAAGGACACATGCCATAAATGGCATGGAGATTAGGTTAGCATAATTAGGTGATTATGGTTGTGGAAATGCATGATTAGACGAATTAATGACATATTAGAGGCAAGTGGGAGATTATGGAGGATGTGACCCTAATGCTGATTAGGGGTATGCACATTCTACTCATAGATTAATTAGACTAATCTGGATTAAAGAGGATTGTGGAGGATGTGACATGAGGAGAGAGAAAAAATATAAATTAATAATTGATTTAATTCATTTGGGCTAAAGTGACCAAATTAAATAAATTGGGATATTTATCTAATTTGGAGATGAAAGAGGTAAGGTATTTAATTGATTTATTAAATACCTTAGGGAAATTAGATTGAAAAGAAATATTAATCAAATAATAGATTATTTGATTAACATGGATTAGGAATGCGAAATAGAGGAATGTGAAGGGTAAATTTGACCATATGGAAGTGGTCAAATTTAGGTGTCTACACAATGTATCTCTCAACCTCATTCTCAGTAATCTCATATCTAAGAGGCTCAATCCATATTGTTCTAGGTTCAATCGCCTCTACTATGCATTCATTAATGGATACAAGAAAGGTTATTTCCTTTGCATACTTCTCCACTAAATTTTTAGGAATTCTTTCTCTATCATACATTTTCTTTTGGAATACTATGAAAATTGAAGTCAATGCATTATCCTAAGATTTATAATCTCCAATGTTGTGTAAATAATCCAAATCTTGGTGTGCCATTGGTTTGCTTCTATCCCATACAATGTGTCTTCTTCTAGGTATCTCCCTCAAAAAGTAGAATAACAAGCATACAATCAAAGTTTTGAATTTAAAGGCATACTTATTCATTTTATTTTTATTCAAGTTCTCCAGAAGTAGTTGTCAGAGCAAGTCACATAAATCATAATCCTTCCCATTTACTACCATATCATGGGCAACATAGATTGTAGTTGCAAATATTGAGTTCTCCCTGCTAGTGAAGTATATTTTTTGTCCAATCATGATTGATGCATACTTCACAACATGATTGGTGATAAGTTTAGTTGTTAATGCTCTTTTGTCAAGTGTGGCACCAGTTAGTTGCATAACCACATCATTGTTTATAGAATTTAGCATCGGTACGGGTTCGGTATCACACAATCCAATTACATCCCTAATTAATCTGAGCATATCTGTCCACATGAATTTGTTGTGCATTCTGCTCAGGGCTATCCTCACATATTTTTCTTCCAAATCACTGCTAAAATTAGCGAACCAGTTCCAAATATCTAACTTCTTTGGCACTAGCTCTACATATTTTTTTTACCAAAAAATTATCTCCAAACAACTCATTAGACCATTGAGTTTTAAGTGCTTGGTGATCATACTCATCCAATTTTCCATGTATATAGATTCTTGTGTCCTCAATGGGAAAAACCTTAATTAGGATCTTTGAAAATGCACTATCAGGGTCATTGTCAAAAAAATTCCATGAAAACCTCTTAAACTTTAGTCTAGGTCTTTCAGTGATCTCAACTACAGTCAATGTAGCCATTATAACCTCAATTCTATCTCAAATACTTATAAAATCACTTCTAATGAAAAACCACAAAGAAAATATAGTTGTAAATACCTTTTACACGTACGATGAGAACTAGGGTTTGAACCACTTGCTTCAAAACGCCTTAAATTCTCCTTCAATTCATTTTGTTCTCTTTCAAATGCGCAAAAGTGATTTAAAAAGACTTAGAATTTCACTCTACACCTTATTGATGTGCCCTAATTTCAAATTTATTGCTTCAAATTCCCAAAAAGATGGTAAACACTTCATTGATACACTATAAACCCTAAAATGTTTTGTAATTCTTCAAATTTGCATATTTTCTACCGATTTCTTTTCCAAAAGCTTAGGCATATCATTTTACAGCATATATCTTCGTGTCACTTCTTGAAACCTCATATTTCCAGGGGGTTTTTATATTTATCTATTATTTCTCCCCCTAAGCCAATGCCTGGGTTTAGTTTTTAAAAGAATTATCTTCACCAGATGGAGGTACATATGTATTTGATTCATCCTTGTTCTTAGGTTCCTCTTTATTTTTCCAAATCTTCTCCATTTCCTTCTTGAATTTAGTAGGATCAAATTTCTTCATAGGTTTATTCCTCTATTTTGGATTAGTCGGCCTTCCATTCTTACTTCTACAAAATCTTGAAATGTATCCAGGTTTGTTGCACTTGTAACATACAACATTTTTCTGACCAAATTGACTTCTATTCAATATTGATCTACACTAGTTAGCCTTATGTCCAAATATATTGCATGTGTACCAATAACCATTGAAAGATTCTACCAGTATTAAATCTATTCATCATTCAACTTCAACACTCAGTAGCTCTATGTTTAAATTTCTTGGATGCAAAACATTGTCTAGAAAATGATCCACATTCTCATTCATTCTATTTCTACATTTTATAGCCTTATGTCCAAATTTATTGCATGAAAAAAAAATACCCTTGAAAGATGGGTACCTTTGAGAATTTTGTTGTCTAATAGGAGGTCTTCTAGTATTACTTCTTTGACTTCTAATTTGTCTACTATTGCCTTGAGTGTGATTTTGATTTTCAACCTTGTTAGGAGTCTGATTTTCCTTCGATCTTTCTCCTTCTTTAAGTCTGAAACAACCTTTATCCTTAGAGGGTTTTTTAATTGAAATTAGATCATTAACAATTATAGTACTTACCTTAAGTTTTTCTTCATGAACTATTTCTTTCTCTAGATCTAATCTTAGGGTCACCACTTATTGTTCAAGTTTTGTAAATTCATTAGTCTTGCTTTATAAAGTAGCATTCAGATAATCCTCAATTCTCTTCATTTCCTCCACTTGCACTTTCAGTTTGGTGATATCTTAACTTTCCTTCTTCAAATTTTCATTGACTTTTCTATGTCTTTCTTTGAACTTCTTGATTTTTTCTCTCAACTTTTTGATGCATTCATTTGCTTCCCCTAGGCTTTCCTTCAGAATTTTTTTCTCACTTTCAGCTTTGTCAAGATCTTCTAAGAGAAGCTTTAAGTTCTTTTTCAAAAATGCAATCATCTTCTTCATATTTAATTGCAAAAATTTCTTCTAGAGGAATAGGACACCTCTTATCAACCATGTGTCCAAACTCCAAGAACTTCCTCAAGCTGTTAGGATTTTCAAAAGGAACTACGTTCTGATACCAATTGTTGAACACCTAGAATACTAAGAGGAGGGGTGAATCAGTATTCTATTAAACCATTTAATCACAATCCATCAAATAATCAAAAAATATCTTACTGCAGCTATAAACATAAACATGAAAGAGATCATAAGACCAGATTACATATGAACATCAGGATTTTTATGTGGAAAACCTAAAAAGGGAAAAACCTTCATGAGGATTAGCTCACAATATATTGTAACCAGTTATGAGATATTACAAGGGCTCATAGCCAGAAATAGATTCAAAGCCTCATAATTCAATCTTATTAAACAAGCAATTCTAGACCAAATTACTGGATCAAGGTGTCACCAAAACTATTTATCGGATTAGAGAAAACTATCAACAAATAATGTTGGCATCAATTACAACACATCAAATTTTTTCTTCTTCATTCTTCCAACATTTTTATTCTTTTTATGACACAAAAATAAATTCCTAATTGAATAATGCAATGAAAAAACTAGATCTAGGATGAATTACTTCAGATTTTATAAGGTATATAATGTTCACATTTTGGGTTGACCAAAATGAAATGGTTAAAAATGTGTGACCCTTTAGGGGAGATCTCCCTTTGGGGGTTCAACACCTTTTTTCTATTTCATTAAATAAAGAGAGAGGATTCGATTGGATTTAGACAAGATATGTGATTGACTTATAGCCTGAAAGGTGAGTCAACCTACCCTTGACCAAATTTAAATTGACCTTAAGGATGAAATACAATGATTCAATTGACCTAATGATGCAAATTAATGTTTTAATGCAAATATAGTAGATCTAAGGTATCAAAAAGAAATTCAGACTTCAGAAATGAACTGAGTAGGAAATTGTGCACCTGTGGTATAAATTTGAGCTTGATTTTGCAGAACGTTTCCTTCAAGTGCGCCACTTTCCTTGTTGACTAATTTTAGATCTATTTTCACAGAACTTTGGTACCAAATAATAGCTTCCATTTTTCACTTGTCGCACTGCTAGATCAGTGTCATATAATTTTGTAACCGAGTTTTCGTGAGTTATCAAGATGTAGGGTTTTGATTGCAGCAATGAATAATTGATCCTCAAACTTCTTCCAATCCTCTTCAAACTTGAAACCTACACATTCAAAGGGAGAAGAAGAAAAAAAAGAAGAAGAAAGAGATGTTGAAGAGAAGAGGTTGGAGAGATTGCTAAAGGTAGTTAATAATGGTGGTTCCATGGTAAAAGTAGAACTTCCAACATATTCAGGAAGTCTAAATGGAGAACTCCTAGATTGGATAGCAGAATTAGATAAGTATTTTGAGTTTGAAGAGATACTTGAGGGGCAACAAGTGAAATTGGTAAGAACAAATATTAAAGGGCATGCATCCCTATGGTGGATTATGTAAAAGAAGAGGGGAAAAAGAAAGGAAAAGAAAAAATTACATCTTGGGACATAATGGTTACAAAATTGAAAGGTAAATTCCTACCTAGTGATTATGCCATTCAGCTATATAGAAGGTTGTAAATTTTGAAGCAAAAAGGCATGGATATGAAGACCTACATAGAATATTTCTACATACTAAGCATAAGATGGGAACACATGGAAGAAGATGTTGACAAATTTTCAAGGTATTTGAATGGGCTAAGGTCTAGCCTACAAGATGAACTACGTCTCACAAGCCCAAGAACTATAGAAGAGTGCTATCAGTTGGCCATAAAGGCTGAAGACAAGTTGAAAAGGAGACAAGAAAAGAAAAGTAGAGGTAGGGGAAGGAAAAATTTTAGAGAAAGAGGGACTTTTTCTGGTAGAGGAAAGTTCCAATGGTCTCAAGGAGAGACAATTAACTCATAAGAACAAACATTAGATTCAAGGGGCAACTTTAGAGGAAGAAGACCAAATTTTAGAGGCAGATTTGGAAATAAATGAGGCTCAAGTAGATTCACTGGAAAGTGTTACAAATGCAATAAATTTGCAGGCCATCAAGCATGGTAGTGCCTTAATGATCATCCATCTACTTCTTTTAAAGGTTAGAGGAGAAATCAGATTGCATAAGGTGGAGATGATGTTGAAAGTGCTAATTCACCATCACAAAATGTAGAACAAGAAGTTGGAGAATCCTTATTGATGAGAATAACCTTGATTAAAGTGCCCATGGAGAAAGAACCACCTCAAAGAAAGTCACTCTTTAGGACTATATGCAAATTTCAAGGTAAATGTTGTAAGGTTTTCATTGATTCTAGAAGTATTGACAATTTAGTTTCAGTTGACATGGTAGAGAAGTTAAAGTTAAAAATATTACCTCATGCCACTCCATACAAAGTTTCTTGGTTAAACAAAGGGAAGCAAGTGTTAGTGAATGAACAAGATTGGGTAGAATTCCATATAAGGGGGTTGTAAGGAAAATGTCTTATGTGACATCATCCCTATGGATGTTTTTCATGTGCTTCTTGGTAGACCATGGCAATATGATAAAAATGCAAAACATGATGGTAGAAAGAACACATATGTCATAGAGAAGGATGGAGTCCCATATACTCTAACACCATTGAAAGATGAAGATAAAAGACCACAAGTGGAATCCAATATGATTTTGGTAGGAGGGAAGGAATTCATAAAGGCCATGGAAGAGGAGAATATAGGTTTTTCCATCATAGTCAAGCCTAGGTCTGTTGTGACAACAACAAAGAAAGAAGAGTTGCCTTTGGAAATTCAAAACTTGCTAAAGAAACATGTTGATATAGTAGTGGATGAACTCCCAAACACATTGCCTCCTTTGAGGGATATTAGTCACTACATTGATTTCATACCAGGGGCTAGTTTTCCTAATAAGGTAGCATATAAGATGACACCATAACAGAATGAGGAGATTAAGAGACAATTCCAAGAATTTCTTGATAAGGGGCTAATCAAAGAAAGCCTTAGTCCTTGTTTGGTTCCCACTATCCTAGCACCAAAAAAGGGAGGAAAATGGAGCACGTGCACTGATTCTAGGGCCATCAATAATATTACAATCACATATAGATTCCCAATTCCATGAATAGAATACTTGATGGACTGTCTAGGTGGAGGATGCTACTTTTCCAAAATAGACCTCAAGAGTGGGTATCACCAAATCAGGATCAGACCGAGGGATGAATGGAAGAAAAAATGTAAGACAAATGAAGGACTTTATGAGTGGCTTGTGATTCCTTTTTGTCTCACAAATGCACCCAACACCTTCATGAGGTTGATGAATGAAGTTCTCAAGCCTTTTATTTGTAAGTTTGTAGTGGTTTACCTTGATGACATTCCTGTTTTTAGTAAAACTAAGGAAGAGCACTTGTACCATTTGGATTTGGTTTTAAGAAGATTGAATGAAGAGAAACTAATGATTAATTTGATGAAATGTAAGTTTATGAAGACATAATTGGTATATCTTGGTTTTGTGGTTACAAAAGACACCTTGAAAATGGATCCAAGCAAGGTTGAAGCTATTCTAAGTTGGCCTCCACCCAAATCAGTTGTTGAGGTAAGAAGTTTCCATGACTTGGAAATTTTTTATAGGAATTTTATTAAGGTTTTTAGTCATGTTTATGCTCCAATCATTGATACCATAAAGGGGGTTAAGAGGAAAAAGTTTGTTTGGACTAGTGAGGCTAAAAAGAGTTTTGAATATTTGGAAAAAATGGGTAGTAGAGTGCAACCCATATTAGCCTTACCAAATTTCAATAAGGTGTTTACTATTGAGTGTGATGCAAGTGGCTATGCCATAGGGGCGGTGTTGAGTCAAGAGGGAAGGCCCATAGCCTTCTTTAGTGAAAAAATCAATGAGGCTAAGAAGAAATACTCTTCCTGTGACCTAGAGATGTATGCTTTGGTTCAATCCTCAAAAAAGTGGAGACATTACCTCCTTCCCAAAGAGTTCATAGTCTATACTAATAACCATGCCCTCCAATTTTTGAATATTCAAGAGAAACTCAGTCATAGGCATGTTAAATAGGTGGAATATTTTCAAGGTTTTGCTTTCACCATCAAACACAAGAAGGGGCAGTTCAATAAAGTAGCAAATGTTGTGAGTAGAAGGGCTCTAATAGTGCATGAAATTTAGTTGCAAAGTGTGGGAGTTGAATCCTTGAAAGGTATGTATCTTGAAGATGCAGATTTCAAAGAAATATATGCAGGTGGTAAGCAACCTTGTAGCAACAATAATGATAAGTGGCTTGATTTTTTGATTCAAGATGGTTTTTTGTTCAAGGGAGCGCAACTTTGTGTCCCTAAGTGTTAAATAAGAGATAATTTGATAAAATAGAAGCATAGTGGTAGTCTTGTAGGTCATTTTGGTCTTGATAAGACCTTGGAGCAGCTAAGAAGATACTATTTTTGGCCTAAAATGAAAACTCATGTAAGGAAATTTGTTGAGAAATGTGTTATTTGTCAAAAGGAAAAGGGGTGTAGCACACATGCAGACTTATCTCAGCCTCTTCCTATTCCAAATAGGCCTTGTGAGTCTTTAAGTATGGATTTTGTAATGGTTTTACCAAAAACACCTAGAGGTTTTGATTATATTTATGTTGTAGTAGACCAGTTCTCCAAGATGGCACATTTCATCCCATGCAAGAGCACAAAGGATGCATCTTATGTCGCAGGTTTTTTCTTGAAATAAGTGGTAAGGATTCATGGTTTTCCTTTGAGTATTGTTTCAAATAGAGATAGTAAATTTTTTGGTCATTTTTGGAGAACTTTGTGGAAGAAAATTGGCACTAGCCTTAGTTTTAGTTCTACCTATCACCCTCAAACTAATGGGTAGATTGAAGTGGTTAATAGGAGCCTTGGTAGCCTCTTAAGATGCCTTACAAAAGATAATTCTACTAAGTGGGATCTAATCTTACCTCAGGAAGAATTTGCATATAATGATTCAGTGAATAGAAGTGTGGGTAAGAGTCCCTTTGAAATTGTTTAAGGTTTGTAGCCTAGAGGGGTCTTTGAATTGAGGGATATGAGTGGAATGGAGAGGATGAGTGTTGAGGGTGAGAAATTTTTTGTGGCTATGAAGGAGATTCACCAACAAGTCAAGGACCACCTACAAAGAAGTGTGGACAAATACAAACAAGTTGATATGAAGAAGAGAGAAGTCCATATCAAGGTTGGGGATTTGGTTCTAGCCCATCTCAAAAAGAAGAGATTTCCTAAAGGATAGTACTCCAAATTGTAGATGAAGAAGATTGGTCTTTGCAAATTTGTTCACAAGTTTGGTCGCAATGCATATGAGATTGAATTACCAAGTGGGATTGGCATTTCACCTATATATAATGTATTTTAATTTTACCCTTTCAAAGGGGATGTTGCAGGTAATGAAGAAGGTTCCCAAGTATTTGAAGATGAAAAATGGATCCAAGACCTTCCTCCCATTAAACCTCTAGAGTTGGAGTGCATCCTTGATACAAAGGAACTCAAGAAAACAAGAAACAAAACTTATTTTCAATACTTGGTCTAGTGGAGGGGTCTTCCTATGGAAGATGCTACTTGGATGTCTGAATTTGATATTATCAAAAATGGGTACACTATTGTAGATCTGCACTCAAGTGGGACTTGAGTTTTCTTCTCCTTGGGTGTATGGTGCAGGGGCATTAGGGCCTTAGAAGCATATATTTTTCTCATTTTTTGTTTTAGGTTTGTTAGAGGTTTTTGGAGTCTCATAAGGTCATTTATGACCATTTAGAATCATATGGGTTCATTTTGGAGTGTTAATTGGGTTTTTGATTAAAAAGTGTAAAAGTTGCCAAATGTTGCTAAAATTTGTCATGCAACTTTGACAAGTTGTCAAAAAGGAAAGAAACTAGCACTTGTAAATCAAGAAATTGTTTCTAACAATTGGGATTGGTTGGAAATGATGAAAAAAACATCCTCCAAAAGTTGAAAAGAGGGAGAGAAGAACTAATTTTGTAATTTTTGGTGAATAGAAGCTAGCTTTTATGTGTTTTTCCTAACGTTCTAGTTTGTTCTTTCTTGTACAACTTGTATGGCCCATGTAATGATCTAAAAGCTATTGAATTTTATTAATCTGTGAATCTACTTTTTTTTTTGGTTTTGATTTCATCAATTTTGGTCCAGTTTAGTGAAAGTTATTGTGTTTTTATTGGAGACTGCTAAAACCCTACCTAGGGTAACCAATGAGCACAAAAAATGGCGTAAATTGGTCCACCACTGGTGGAAAATATCCACAATGGGTGGTGAGGCTTGTGTATATGTATTCTATCATCTTCTAAGCTTACAGGGCCCCAAGGTGAAGGTTGCACATTCTTCTAATGGACAGTAAGTCTGATGTTTTATATGTATCATAGTATGAAGGATGTAAAGGGTAGTCTATATGTCATCAATACAAGATTTGTGTGTTTTGTGATTGAATAAGGTGTGGATAGTGTTTATGAAGGTCTTATAGACTTGTTCAAGGAGTTGGTGATCATTAGTGACAATCATATGACAAAATGTAATGATTTTCCTATAAGGATTGTATATGACAGTGAGAGCATAAACAGGGGTCAACCAAGTTTGGGTTATTTGTTGTGTGAGAACCTTTAAATCTACATGGAAACACTTTGGTTGTAGTGTGTAAAGGGTTCTTGAGTTAGTGTATGGGTACTAGAAACCGTTTTCTCTTGTTTGGTCTTAAAATCATTAAAGTTGCCTCCATTAGGTGCAACATACAAGAAACTGTTGTGTTGTAGGGTCACCATTTTGAAGTTGTACAAGATCATGTTCAGAGATCTTTCAAACCTCAAGACCAAGTCATCAATTGTGACAAGGTGTACTAAGATGCCTCATATTTTGTTGTCTATGAATTCCTTAAGGGAATTATTTGAGACAATCAAGTTTTATTAAGCTATGTCCTTCCCCTGCATCAACATGACACTCGACTCTTTCTAGAATCAAATTATGTTGTATCATGGAATTCATTCATCAACACATTCTTTGTTCATTATGTTATGATGCATACATGTATGGTTAATTTATTTAAGTAGGATTTAAGAATATTTTTATTTTAAATTCTAATCACTTTTAGTCAATAATTTTAATTTATCTTATTAGATTAATCATTTATTTATGTATGTGTAATGTCTTTACTAATTAGCATGTTTCATTTATGAATTAGAATATTTTATTTCCATCTATATCATCATAGAATTTGATTAAGCATATGTTTCATTTGTGTTTAATTAATTCATGATAGAATCTAATTTAATCATACATCAACATGCATTCATAACATACATGAAATCAAAAGCATATATCAAAAAAAAAAATCATAGTTGAATCAAAATCCCATATATGTATAAATGTCTCAATGTACATTGTTTTCATCACTACAAAAAAATGTGCTTTTTGTATATGTCTATATGACTATATACATCCACAAAATGTTATACATCATCAATTTTGTACATCATGAATGTCTACATAAAAATGTCTATACAATACATATATATCTACCCTATCTTATTGGAGTGTGGGTCTTGAAGCCCTTTGGTGTTGGTGGATCCAGATTGAGGTGCAATGCTTAGCGGAATGATACATGGGACTAAGATTGAGCGACTAATCTTGAGAATGATGTATACAGTCCCCTTAGCCCACCTCTCAATCCTATGATCTACTTTGTGGGTATCAATCTTCTCCCACATAGTGTCCTCTCTCTGTCTAGCTATCACCACATCATCCATGAGTTTTCGCACTCGAGGATGATCGAGATCTATATGTTGCAAGTATGATCATATTGGTGTTGTCATTTATTTGAACAAGCTTGTGTTGTCATTGTTGTCAACTATATGAGAAGGAAGAAGATCATTACTAAGTGCGATTGTTGCAAGAGTATTTTGGTGTTATCTATGCTTGATTAGTTGCATTATGTTGTCATTAGTAAGCTACTAGTGTCAACCTCTTGTGTTTCTTTGATAAGCTTATGTCTATGGTCAAGGAAGTGATGATGTAATGAGGATGTGTCTCTGATGCTTGGTTTTCAAGTTCTTTTGAGAAAAATTGATAAAAACAGGAAATAGCATTGTAGAGAAGGGGGACCCACCACCCTAGGGCTCCAAGTCATAGGAGATTCCTAAGAAATGAGCTTCCCTAAAATACCTCGAGTTTAATAAGAAAATTGAAAGCAACAAGGCACTAAGGTTGAAAAGGAAGGAGAGATTGTTTGTCATTTTCCTTTTGTTGAAACTGAATGCCTACAAGATTAGAAGACCCAGTTTCCAAGGTTTGGTCTAATGCTTAGATAGTTCACTATCTAAGGACAACAATATGGATATCAAATCTAGCGCAACGCGCTGGTGTCTCAAGGATGTTTGGCGTCCATACGGATAGAAGTTCTAGAGACAAAACTAAAACATGAGAAAACCAACTAACTGTCTAAATGCTAGATGTTTTATGTTGCGATAGAATACTAGAAAACATAGAACTAAAAGTGTAACAAGATGAATGATATAACTGAATTATATTGGAATGGACAAAGAGAGGGTGATGAATTAAACCTATCCACTTGTAAATTGAAACTTCAAGTAGGTCCAGTTACACACACCTACACACACAAACACAAAAAAATGTTGTGGTTGTGTTTAGAGTATTGCCTTAGTCAGTCCCTCGATTCGGTTTTCTCACCTCCATCGATAGCTAGATAGCCACAAATTATAGAAAATGATAAAGAGATAGAAAGGAAGTGGTGGTACTAAGAGAAAGAACCAACAAAAATTTTGCTACATAGTAAACAAAATGATACAAAGAGAAAATAGTAATGGACAATGTAACTTTCACATCTACAATTTCTCAAGGAAAGTACACGAAGGAGAGAGCTTGTGAATATACCAATAGCAACATTGTCACAAAAATTGTGGTGTAGAAGCCACGAACAATAACTTGCAACCAAGGAGATCAAAGCTTGAGAGTGAAACAATGGAGCTAAGAGTGTGTAGAGAGTGAATGAAATCAAGAAGAAGCTTGGGATTAGAGAAGAGTGTTCAAGAGTTCAAGAGAGAGTGAATGAATGAGAAGTTAGAGCATTTGAATGGAAAAATGGAGGCAAAATACTCATTTCTCATTGGTCAAGGAGGTACGAGACATTACACTTTTCCACGAATGGATAAACATAACACATTTGTGGATTCTAGAGGTAGGAATCTTGTCAGAATGGAAGCACAGTGCATGAAAATCCACATGGTGTGTGTGCATCCTCGAAAAATATTCCTCCACTGACACGAAAAGATGCAGCCAAGTGGATGAAGTGAGGTGGTGGTGATGGAATTGCATCATCGAAATTACCTTTTCTTTAAGAAGGTAGGGGTGATGAATAGGGGAATTTTCCTAGGGGTGCAAATTTTCTGCATTACATTTTTCCCCCACTTTAGTGATCATGCATGTCAGTGTGAATGCAAGGTAAAGTAGACAGAGATTGAAGAGAATATACCTGAACCGTTGAGGAAGAAAATATTTTATCTGGCACACCAAGACATGCAGGAGTTAACTCTATAGGTTATCGATCCCACAAGGAAACCTTGATGTGAAAGAGAGAAATATGGCTCCATAGGGTCTCGGTCCCCCAAAATTTGAACAAAGTCTCTACAAGTTCTCGGTCTTACAAAAAGGAAGTGCTTCATAGGTTCCCAGTCTTGCAAAGGGAGCACCACAGGTTCTCAATCCTATGGGACTTGCATGAAAGGACTCCACAGGTGCTCAAGCTTGAAGAATTTGATCTGAAAGGACCTTATAGGTGCTCAGTCTTGCAAGGAAAGCTTGATGAGGTGCTCGGTCATACAAGATTGATTGTAAAACTAGCTTTGTAGGTGCTTGGTCTTGCAAAGAAACATGTTAAGTTGTAGACAAAACATGTTAGGTAGAAAAATCCAAAGTAGAAAAAAATATAATAGATCAAGCAATTGAAGGAGAAGTTTTCAAAGGGGTCCTCTCAAGAACCATTCAAGATAGCAAGGGGCCCAAACAAAGGGACACTTCATTTGAAAAAGCATGAAATTTTTCACAAATGATTCTATCATCAAGGAATCCTTTTGAAAGATCACTTTCATCAAGGAATCTGATAAAAAAAATGCTCCTTATCAAAGCAAGTTTTTAGACTTCATAAAAAAAAGTAATCCTTTTTCAAAGGGAACTTTTCAAATTCTTTTTGCTATGAATTCGTTTTCAAAATAAAAAATTCACAAAGGGCGCCCTGTTGAAGAACACATTTTTAAAAAAGAAATTTTTTCAGTAAGGGATTTGTTGGCCACCAAATTCACCTTATTGAAAATTAGAGAAGTGTAGTACCCACCCTTAGGAAGGTGTGTGTGAATCAAAGGAGCACATGGAATCCTAAGGAAAGAAAAAAGAGGAAGTGATGTTGTGTCTCATGAGACATAGCGAGATGTAGGTATGGAAATTTTTTCATGCATTTAAGGGACAACACATAAGCACCACAACATCACAGAGCAAGCAAAGACAAAGAAAACAAGGAACAAGAAGGGACGAAGAAAACATGAGATAAGGGGATCTCAGAGTTCAAGGTCAACTAATTCTTATAGGTAGCTTGTGATGTATTGAACTATCACCACTCCCCAAAGTTCTCAGATCATGAATAAGAGCACATGAAGACAAAATAAAAATAAAAAATTGGGTCAACATGGAAGAGAGCCTAAATACTCCCAACACTTTGCATCATCCTTAATTATCAAAAATCAAAGTCCAAACATATAGAAGAATGATGAAACATATAGAGGAAGTTTACAAAAAAAATTCACTCCTATATCCAAGCACCAACAAGGGTAGCAAGGGTCCTTAGGAACACATAAAGACAAGCACGGGGTGGAACACAACATGCACAAATCTAATCTATAGATTAAAAAGAGGTACCCCCTAGTCCTCATCAACTAAGAGGTCATCGTTATACCAATATAGATCATTGTATGGGGAGGGTGGGCGACCTTGCAAGGGTGGGCTAGCAAGGGGAGCACCCTCTAACTCTCCTACAACAAGGGTCAAGGAATCAGGCCCCTCAAGGTCTCCTTCACTGAAATCCTGTGAGGTAAAGGTCATTGATCTCAAAAAGATCGTTGACAGAGTTGGTACATTATCCACTGAGTTAAACATGCACTTAATCAAAGTGTCATGTGGTAACCAGATGGGAGAAGGAGGTTCCTGAGATCCAATTCCAACCTCTTCAAGAGACATAGTGACGAAATCAAGGGACACTGGGGCTACCTCCGTCACTAGGACAAAAAAAGCAAAAATAGAACTCCCTTCCAAAGAAGGTGATCCATTCTTTTGACCTCCACTTGAATCGAGGTCATCCTCCAACTTACACTCCAATAGAGGATGCAACATCCCCATAGAAGAAGTGAAAAGTGAGGAGGAAGAGGAGAAAACTTTAGGGGACACCACTGTGGTGTTCAACATGTCCACAGGCTAGGAAAAAGGAGGGTTGTTTGAAAGGGACATAAAAAATGAAGGCTCCATGCAAGGGGAAATGAACACCTACACCTTTTTGGAGTGAAATCATCAGCACATGTTGGAGGATCCGAAAGAAAAACTGAGGTGAGTGGAACTGAAGTAGAAGGAGTAGAAGGAGGAGGCATAGAAGGAGGTGTCGAAACATGAGCTACTGGCTCCCCTTCTGCCTTTGGCAATGTAGCTTGTTCAGTAGCCAAATCCTTTCTTCGGTGCTTATGCTCACATGTAAGCCAATTTCATAAACTCCAGGAACTAGAAGTCGCTACTTAAGAAGGGATAAGAGGCTTTGTTCTTCCATAGGAGTGTCCTCCACAACCATTGTCGGTAGAAGAGTAGCCACCTAGACTGAAACAACAACAAGTAGATGGAGAAGTAGACACAAGTGCCTTGGAAATGAGCCTCTTCCCATTCACCATTGAAGGGGCAAGAGTAGTAGAAGGCTATAGAGGCTGAAATGTAGGAGAAACTCCACATGGGCCCTTCCCCTTTCCATAAACAATAGGCCTAGGTACCATGGGAAAGACGAGAAGTTCAAACACTTGGTGCTTGGATTTTTGCTAAGCGGCAACCATCAAGCTCCCCATGTGAGGCATGGGAGCAGGAGTCGAAGGTGTTGCATCAAGGTGAGAAGTAGAAGAGGATAGATCAGAAGAAGAGGAAGGATCTTGGGCATGAGCAAGCTTCCCCTTCCCTTTTTTTGGGAGGGGGAGGTAGGTTTTTGTTGTGAAATTATGTAACCTTTCACTAAAATAGCATAGTGGATGTAGGATAGGTCACCCTTGGTGTTGTGCCCCAAGTCTTATACTTGACATAGGCATGATATAGCAAGTCCATCCTAGGAGGGAGCAGACCGATTGGAGTAGGCCAAAAGTGATCTCAAGAGAAGCCCCCACACAACACCAATGGTTTATAATTGGTGTCATGCATGATGTGCACAAATACCTTATGAGAAAACTTGAGACATATATGAAAAATAAAAGAACAATTCCATTCATGGAAACCAACCATGAAATGCCTAGTTTCACCCTGAATAAATCTGACTCTAAAATCATCACAAAAGAAGTATCTATCATCTTGATTCCTACCAAGATTGAAAGAGTGATAGAATTGAGAGGAGGGATCAAGAGTCCATCGTGTGTGTGTATAGTGGTCTTTGATTCCTTGTATTCCTCTCTATGCAAAAAGGTGATAAGAAAAGTCTCCTCCATTATGATGTTCACACGGCTTGTGAGGTCTACTAGGACACTTATCACAATGTTGCCATTGACGTGAGTGTGAATGTACAATGGGGAAGGCACTTTGTTCATATGTAGGTCGTGTGGTGTGAAAGTTATATCCAGTGATCCATTCACAAGCTGGGTGGAAGGAACATGTGTAAATGAAACCATGTTTACATACACAAGTGGAGAAGACTCGATAGACATAAAGGATTGAAAAATGGGATAGTGACCTATCTAAATTCTGCTCATAAATATCTAAGAGCTCTTCTAACTATGCAGCTAGGGGTCATAGATTGGGTTGCAATGTTGTACACCTTATAACACACAAATCTACAACACGCCTAGAATATTGGAGAAGGTTCCTTGATACCAAGGGATGAAATCAAAATAGTTCACATCGGGTCCACCAAAATATAGAGAAAGGGGATCAACCACCCTAAGACTCCAGGTCATAGGAGAGTCCTAAGAAATAGGCTGCCCTAAACTACCTTAGGTTTGCTAAAAGAATTGAAAGGGCAAGGTACTAAGGATGAAAAGGAAGGGAGATGGTCTGTCATTTTCCTTCTACTGAAATAAAATGCTTATAAGATTAGACAGCCAGTTTCCAAGGTTCGTCTACTACCTAGACAACTCAATGTCTAAGGATGACAACACATATATCAAAATTTGGCACAACACGCTAGTGTCTCAAATATGCATTGTCGTTCGTATAGAAAAAAGGTCTAGAGAGAAAACTAAAACATGCGAAAACCTACTAATTGTCTGAATGTTAGATATTTTATGCTACAAAAGAATACTAGAAAACACATAATTGAAAGTGTAACAAGAGGAATGCTATAATTGAATTATGCTAGAATGGACAAAGAGAGGGTGATAAATTAGACCTCTCCACCTATGAATTGAATCTTCAAGTAGCTCCACTCACATGCACCTGTACACATGGAGACAAAAAAATGTTGGGGCTGTGTTTTGAGGATTGCCTCAATTAGTCCCACACTTTGATTTTCCCATCTCCACGAACATCTAGATAGCCACAAAGTATAGAAAATGATAAAGAGATCAAAAGGAAGTGGTGGTACTAAGAGAAATCACCAACAAGTATGATACATAGTAAAAAAAATGATACAAATATCAAATAGTAATGGACAATATCACCTTCATAGCTACGAGTGCTCAAGGAAAGTAGTGGAAGGAGAGAGCTTGTGAATCTTTTAACAACAACATTGTTGCAAAAACCATGGTGTAGAAGCCAAGAATAGCAGCTTGCAACCAAGGAGATCAAACCTTGAAATGAAATAATGGAGCTAAGAGTGTGTAGAGAGTGAATGAGATCAAGAAGAAGCTTGAGACTGGAGAAGAATGTTCAAGAATTCAAGAGAGAGAGAATGAATGAGAATTTAGAGAATTTGAATGGAAAAAAATAGGAAAAAGACCCATTTCTCATTGGCCAAGAAGGAAGGAGACATTACACTTCACTACTAATGGAGAAACATAATGCCTTTATGGATTATAGAGGTAGTAATCATGTCAGAATGATAGAGTAGTGCATGTGCGTCCTCGACAGAGATTCCTCCACCAACGTGAAAAGACACAGCTAGGTGGATGAAGTGAGGTGGCGGTGATGGAATTGCATCATCAACTTTACCTTTTTTAAGATAGGGGTGATGAAATGGGGAATTTTCCTAGGGGTGCAAATTCGCTCCATTACAAGTGTGTTGCAGTGTTGTTCTTGGTTGCAAAATAGTGTTTGGGTGGTGCTCCGCATTTCTTCTAGGTTGAAGATCTTCCTATGAATTTTATATATGTTAGTATAAGGTGTCTAGAGGTTTTGTATTCATAATTTGGTGTGTTGTATCATGGTGCAGAAGAAGTTGTGGTCACCAATGTGTGAACAATGTATTACAGAGGTGTTTGGGAGAAATTTCTTTGCTCGACATTTCTCCGCAGAGTGGTTTCAGGTGTTTTGGATATGAGGATGTGGTGATTGTGTTGGTATCTTTATTTAGTCAAGATGGTTTGAGGTTTGGTGCTTCAGATGCTAGTTTCTTAAGTAACAATATATAGAAGAGTTGTTTGAGTGCATTGGGTCAGTACATTCTTCAAGTGGAAATTATTGTGAAGGAGTTTGTTGGATTTCAGGGTGTTTGTGGAATATTCTAGATCATGTTCAAGCATGGTGTATAGTCTGTAAGTCATCCTTGGATTTAAGGAAGTGTGTACTTAAAATTTTAATGGTGTTTATATGGGTAACAATTGATCTAGTGTTTAAGATAATTTTTTTGAATGTTTAATGTTTATAGAAGCATGTGGTTGAGTGGTATTGTAGTTTTTTAGTCCCAGATAAGGAATGATGTATTCCACTTTCACTTCTATCTACCATGGAAGTGTTTTGGCACCAATCTAATTTGAATTTTCATGGTTGATGTGCATAGTTGACCTTGTAGAGGGGTTTCAAGGTTGAGGATGGTATAAATAAGAGTTAAATTGTTGAGGGGTGATGAGATAGACAACAGAGATGTGAATGATGTGAATTGTTGAGTGCTAGAGTGTGATTTTGAGAAGTGCAGTGTGAGCTTTCATGTGTTAGACTGTTGGATGTAGTGAGCAGGTGTCTACAATTCTTTAGTCAAGCTACAAAGGTTTTGATGATATTGTGGTTGATTTCTCTATTGCATTGAGATGGATTTCTCTATGTAACATTCTTCTCTATCTTCTTTTCTATTTTGGCAGTGAGCCTTTCTTACTTTGGGAAATCAGACCTATTGTATTCAGTTTTGAAATTAATTTATATTCTTAGTTAATCCTCATCGTGGTTTATCCCATCTTGGGTTTTCCACAAAAATTCGGTGTTCTCTTGTGCATGGTGTTGATTTGTTTCAGTTTATGTTAGTTTCTCTTCATGCTAAATCATTATAATAGATTAAGGTTTAATTAAGTTGATGTGGATCTAAATGTGTATGAGGGGTTTAAATGTTTAAGGTACAACTGATTCACCCCCCCCCTCATTTTTCTTGTGCATTCAACACTATAGGGGCATTGGTCTATGTAGCCTTGGCCTCCCTCTTGAGCTCCTTCCCATTGTTTTGAAGGGTATCACATTCCTGCTCGACACTCTCTACCCTAATCATGGCAAGGCCTTGCTCAATAAGGATGATGTGAAGCTCCACTCCCTTATGGTCCCTCTAACTCGTCATCATTCTAAGCTCAGAATCTCTCTACATGAGCTCCACTCAGGTCTCCCTCTGTTCCATCTTGAGTCAAGCTATCGGCTCAAATAGTTGGACATGCATCCAAATCATTTATTGTGGCTAGTAGGCATCCATGAAGGGACCCCAATTCTGCATTGTTGGTATCATCTCCACTAGTGCTTGACCAAATAATTCATGCCACTCTTGTGTAAAAACTATAAAAATAGATGAGGGGCTATGTATCAGTACTACATAATGATAATTATAATATAATCATAAAACTAAAAGCATATCTATATCATAAACCAACTCATACCTAGGTCACTAGCTCACCAGTCTGGATCCATAGTTGTGGCCTCACTCCCCAAGGCCCCTGGTGTCCTTGTTGCCATAGCTAGAGGAACCCATGTATATGCATCCTATGTTGTAGGAATCTTAGGATGAGTAGTTGTTAGTGAAACCAATGAGATAATAGGGACTATTGCTAGACAGGGGCGGGTGCATGGAGATGGGTAGAAAATTTGTGGATACGTTCAAAAAAAAGTTTTGAAAAGTCATAACGCGAGTGCATTATAATGCGCTCGTGTTATGTATTACTGTGTCGAGCCTGAGGCTTAGCCACAATGATCCTATAACGCGAGTGCATTATAATGCGAGCATGTTATAATGTGAGTGCATTATAACATGCTCGCGTTATGACATGTTAAAAGCAAAAAAAAAAGTGAAACTCATTCATTATTCATTTTGACTGTGTTTTTTGTTGTGCCCATGCCCAAAACCCCCATTTTTTGTGCTCATGTTCTAGGAGGAGAAATTGTGCAAAAATATTCACCAACGGTTACTATTTCTTCACAAGGATGGCGCCACGACGACAAGGAGGTGTGAGAGGTAAGGATTGTTTTCTTCTTTTTTTTAATTTGTTAGTTTTGGGTTGTATTTGATATATATATTTTTAAATTTGTAGGAGATGCAAATCAACTTGCAAACCTTCAAAATCCTCAACAAGAAAATCAACCTCAACAACAACCTCCTCCACCAATCACTCAACACCCTCCTGGCACTCAACAAAATTTAATGAGTGAAATTGAGAACAAAAAAAAAAAGAGAGGATTTAATCAGTAGGTTGAGTGATCCAAATGGTTCAACCACATAAAGAATGACCCTAGTAAGTTCTTTGAAAGATATGTTAAAAAATGTAGATTCAATTAGCAAACAAATAACTAGATGGCAAGATAGGAGGCAGGCGGCTAGGGCTTATTATGTGGATAAACTATCATATAAAGATGTAAAGGATTTAAAAATTACAAAAGGTGATTTGTTCTCATTATTCACTGACCCACACAGAAATCAAAATCTTACCCCCAATGCGAAGAGGTTTCCTATTCATTGGTGCCACCACCAATAGATTAGGAACTTTTTTTATGATAGGTGGTACATGGTCTTTGATTATCTACCGTGCAACAATTGTGAAGTCCCATAGTATTTCCTTAGGAAACTATACTGTGATTTCATATTGAACAAAATTACAAATTATTTTGATATGAGGAACTTCCAGGGGAGAGGTGGGAGGTCAGCTCAGGATAGACCCGGTGCACAATCAGATCCTACGCGGAAATGGAGATGAGCTCTCGCTAGGCCACCTCATGAGCATGTTGTTATGCCTTCCATTGTGAAGGAGAGTGTTGACGTAGAGACATTGTAGGTAATCAACACTTTGACCCAGAGTGTCATCCATCATACTAGCCCTATTCTACAATGCCATCCAGGGGAGTCTTCGAGTGGTGGCCTTCGAATGCATGTGTGTCAATCTTGGGAGGCAACTTGTTCATTTGACCCCACCAACACTCAGGAGGCTGCCATGTAGGATCTGTCTACAGCTATGGAGATGGAGAGCGCAACTAACATTTTGCATCATGCATATGGCATTGATAGTCAGGTAAAAGTTAGCATGTTGATTGAATTTAATTTATTAAATTTTGATTTTGAAATGCAAGATTAATTAATTTAGTGTTATGATTTTAATAAAATTTCAAGGTCACAGTGTTGAGACTGGATACACCGGCCCTACACTTGTTTTTTTTCAGTAGTACACCTATCAGTGGGGTATGTAACTAGTAAACAATTATAAATTTATTACATGTTATTTTGATATGCAATTTTAGATGTTGAATAGGCTAATATTAGAGGTTTCGAGGGAACACCTCCCAGTGCCAGTGGATTTACTCAACCCTACATGCAAGTAATAGAATAAATATTTTAACTAATGAATTGTACTTAATAGATTTGTGTAGTTTATATTCAGATCGTTCATTACATTGCATTGTACATCATTCAAACTCAAAGCATTACTTCACATTCCATAACTAATAACTAGATGTTGATAGATGACAAAATTTCAACTACAATATAGTTGTTTAGAAAGTCAACATAAGCAGTAATGCAATCACTTCACATAGCATAAGTAATAAGTCTAGGAGCAGCTTCCAATTGCATTTGCTTGTCACCTTTTTGCATTTTTACAACATTGATTAACAAATTTTGTTAAGATTCTGCAACTTTACAATTTATGCCTAAAATGACTACCAAAGACCATTACAAACTCAAAAATGGCTATTTAAGCCTTGTTACATCATGAAAATACCTATACAACCTCATACATTATAATTCATGACGTGGATCGCTATTGTAGTTTTTGTGATTGAATAATTTGTTGTTTTATTTTTAGATGGTGGTGGAAACACCTCCAAATGTTACAAGGGAAATGGATATCGGTGTTTCATCCGCTATACAATCCTTGATGGCTCTAACAGGGGAGGTATAAGGAAAATTACTAAATTTTAATTTACATTTGTTGTTATAGATGTTAGTTCTAGTGAAAAATCAACCATTATTGATTCGTAGTTTAATTTCTATTTGTATGGTTTATACAGGGCTTGAGCATGCCTCAACATGGGCGTGCAAATATTTCCCTCATGGAGAGTGATTGTGAGATGCTGGTAAGTGATTATTTTATTAAATATATCATTTTTTTATAATGTAATTTCTATATATTAATGTCTTTACTTCTTATTGTAATAGTTAAATCTTCACCAAGAACTTAACAGTAGGAGGAGCAGTAGGAGCACTCCTCGAGCATAGTACAAATGAGTGATAGACTTATCACCATCCGATCAATAAGAAAAGGGAAAAAATTTATTTCCAAAGCATGGAGAGAAATGAATTTTGATTCCATAGCCCTTTGTTGTATGCCTACATGGCAGTATTGTACATATTTTGTATTGGATATATTTGACATTGTATGCCTATATGGCATTCTCATAAGCCTATATGGCTATTTTGTACCTATATTTTATACTTATATCGACATATAAATTGATGTATGCGTACATGGCTATTTGGTTAATACAAATATTTTTTATCGATGGTGTCCATATTTGCATTATAAATTCATGGTTAAATAGATATGAGTTATGTGTATTAAAGTATATACTTTACAACCTACATGTATACTTTGCGACTTACGCGTTTTCATGCATATACCTTGTGTTTGTGCATATACTTTGTATTAAGTTGTGTATACTATGTATTCATGTGTATACTTCAAGGCTTATGTGTTTTTGACTACTTGTGCTTCCCTTATTCACATGTACATGCTTGAATTATTCACATGTATATTTATTAATTGGTTAGCCCTAGCATTAATCATTGTTTTCCTTCATGGTTTGTCTCGAATAAATTAATTGATTGATGCTAAACAACTTTATCTAAAATCAAAGATCGTGTTTTCAATTGGTATTCCATGAAATCATTCATAAAAGATTCCAATATATTTAATCATTTGATCGAAACAACTCAATTAAGCAAAGGATAAATAATCTTCACAACACTTGCAAAACATAATATTCAGAGTAGATGAAGTAGTCAACTTCTTGACACATTATCTATGTTACTAGGTTCTTCTATTTTAGCCCTAGTTCTGGTCTTAGTTCACTCCTGGTGCGGGTCCTGGTTTGATTCGCCTATGGGTGCAACCAGGGTCCTTCATTTTTGGGTCTGGTTTGCCCAAGCAGAACCCAAGAGAACCCAGGCAAAACCCAAATAGAACCTAGGCGAACCAAGACAAAACCTGCATGCCTAGGCATCCAAAACGTGATTTTTTGAACATTTTTTTAATGTTTTATGGAGTTTGACTTTGACCCACACCCAAGGGAACCCTTAAAGTGACCTCTAAATCACTTCAAATACCTTAACTACCTCATTATTATTCATTTGTTTTGCAAACAAGCATTTTCATTCCAAGAGGTTGAGCTTTCATTTTTGCTTGCTAGATTGAAAGCGGATTGTGACACAACTTTCTTTTTTCAAAAAATGTTTTGCATCATTGAACTGAGAATTTATCACACATCTGTAGAGAAACAAAGGAATACTACAAACTAAAACACATTACACTTTTGTTCTCACTAACTTGATGTACTCTCCAACATCTCTCTTCTCTCATTTGAAGAGTTAGAACTACTTGGCCATGCCTTTGCATCATTCAGGAAGTTTTTCTCTTTTTGACAATGTCAAAAGCATGGTTGCATACAGATTAGGAAAAATAATTTTCCTTTTAGATTAGCAATGCATGGAAGTGTCAAAAAATATCATTTATATTACAAAAATATATGTGTTTATTCACTTCAATTGTGCAGTCACCCTTTGGTTCTTTGAAAGAAAAATCTACCTATGCCACTGTTACACTACACAGGTAAACCAATTTTTTTATTGTGGAGCTATATTAAACTACCACTCTCAACACCAATGTAACAATGATACAAAATAATGTTTGAGACTGAAATAAGACATCAAAATGGCTAGTGTACTAAACAAATTCATATGATTTCTGAACAATGCTGAAAAATCTACTCAGTTAGCTTCTTTTTTAAAAACCATACAAATTGAACTCTAGCACCAATAGACTCTATATATAGAGCTACCACAATTCAAGTTTCAGTGATGAATAATTATCATACATGTTTTAAATGACATTCAAGGTTATGTTGGTTTTGTTATTTATATGATTTAATGTGATATTCTAATCCCAATTCATCCTTCTAGGATACATATATTTATATTTTGTTTTTACATGTTTTTTCTACCAACGAACCGAAGCCCCCTCCAAAAAATTTTGGTCGAACCAGAAAACAGAACCCCTGAACCTAAACCCAAACCTCATACAACCTCAAAACCTCTTCCAACACTCTTCATTCTGCCTACACAAACTTAATTGACCACCAAATTATGTTGCCCCCTAACTTTACCCAATTTTACT
Source organism: Sequoia sempervirens (assembly GCA_007258455.2). Lineage (NCBI taxonomy): Eukaryota > Viridiplantae > Streptophyta > Pinopsida > Cupressales > Cupressaceae > Sequoia > Sequoia sempervirens. The sequence goes on from VDFB02373365.1 coordinate 126,932,304, forward strand.
CCCTCAAACCTCTCTTTTTCATTCAAAACCCCTATTTTCCCAACTAGGGCATCATGTCATAACATAATTTTGACCTCTCATGTCCTTGTAGACCTTTTTATCACATCAAACTCCACAACCTCACCCTATTTACAACCTATTCTAACTTATTTTCAAGCAATTTCTTCTTTTCACCTCTTCTAGCCTTACTTTTAACAGGCCTGAATTCTAAATTTTCAACAGGGGTAGCGTTAGTAATATCTTACAATTCCTTTACCAATGCTATTTTATTATTCCTACTCCCTATCCTACTTACATTAGGCACATATCACTGAGACATAACCTGGACAATAGGTGGAATGGCCTATTTCAACATATTACACTCAAACCCTTGTATGAGCAAGTTCAGACCTGCTTCAAAAATCTACTTCTAAGTTGGTTGGAACTTAATAGAATTCCACAAGAATGGATTCTAATCAAAGCTAAAACCATTCTACAAGAATTAATTCTAATCAACTGTTGTGTGTATGTTTCTTTTTTTGATTGTTCTGCATGCCATCATAAGGGATCAAGCTCGTTGAACATAGCTCGAACCAATTCCATATGTTTGGGTGTAAAAGAGGACCATGCCTAGCGTAAATGTACCTATCGAGATGCATTGGAGTAATTTTTTTGGTCACACAAGTTGCAAAATGAAAGTTGCACCACTTTGCAACTTTACATTGCTTTCATTTGACACCTTTTACATCAAGTGAAAAATGGACACCACAGGAAAAAAACTTCGAGATAACAAAAACTGAGAGAGGTTATTCTAGAGGGGCTCAACGTGATCCTATAGGCTCAAACGAATAGTTCTTAAGTGTCACAGTTTTCGAGTAATAACCCGTCAAAGATTGCTTCCCTTTTGCACTTTGGACCCTTAAGGGATCGATCCGGTTGAACATAGCTCGAAGTGATTCCGCGTGTTTGGGTACAAAAGAGGACCATGAATAGTATAAATTTACCCATTTGAAAGCATTGGAATACTTTGTTTGGTCACACAAGTTATAGAACGAAAGTTGCACCACTTTGCAACTTTCAACTATTTGCATTTGACAACTTTTTCCCCAAGTGAAAATTTGCCACCACGGGAAAATGCCTCCAAGATAGAAAAAACCAAGAGAATTTATTATAGAGGAGCCCAACACAATCCCATGGGATCAGTTGAGAATTTTCTAAGCATCACAGTATTTGAGTAACAACATGTTGAAGTTTGCAGCCATTTTGCACTTTGGACCCTTAAGAGATTGATCTAGTTGAATGTAGCTCAAAGCGATTATGTGTGTTTGGGTGTGAAAGAGGACCATTCCTATCATAAAAATGCCTATTCAGATGTGTTGGAACACTTTGTTTGGTCACACGAGTTGCAGAATGAAAGTTGCACCACTTTGCAACTTTCAACTACTTGCATTTCACAACTTTTTCCCCAAGTGAAAATTCGTCACCACGGGAAAATTCCTCTGAAATAGTGAAAAATGAGAGAAGTTATTGTAGAGGGGTCCAACATGATCCCATAGGATTAGATGAAAAATTTCTAAGCGTCACGGTATTCGAGTAACAACATGTTCAAGTTTGCAGCCATTTTGCACTTTGGACCCTTAAAGAATCGATCCTGTTGAATGTAGCTCAGAGCGATTCCACGTGTTTGGGTGTGAAAGAGGACCATGCCTAGAATAAAAATACCTATTCAAATGCGTTGGAACAATATGTTTGGTCACATAAGTTGTAGAATGAAAGTTGCACCACTTTGCAACTTTCAACTACTTGTATTTGACAACTTTTTCCCCAAGTGAAAATTTGCCACCATGGGAAAATTCCTTTGAAATAGCAAAAACCAAGAGAGGTTATTGTAGAGGGGCCCAAAAAAATCCTATAGGATCAGATAATAAGTTTCTAAGCATCACGGTATCCTTATAACAACATGCTGAAATTTGCAGCCATTTTGCACTTTGGACCCTTAAGGGATCGATCCAATTGAAAGTAGCTCAGAGCGATTCCACGTGTTTGGGTGCAAAATAGAACCATTCCTAGCGTAAACATACCTATTCAGACACATTGGAACAGTACGTTTGGTCACACGAGTTGCAGAACGAAAGTTGCACCACATTGCAACTTTGCACTGCTTGCATTTGATACTTTTTCCATCAAGTAAAAATTGGACACAACGGGAAAACCACTCCAAGATAACAAAAACTAAGAGAGGTTATTGTAGAGGGGCCCAATGTGATCTCACAAGATCAGACAAAAAAATTTTAAGCATCATGGTAACCGAGTATAGCATGTTGAAGTTTGCAGTCATTTTGCACTTTGGACCCTTAAGGGATCGATCTAGTTGAACGTAGCTCAAAGTGATTCCGTGTGTTTTGGTGCGAAAGAGGACCATGCCTAGTGTAAAAATACCTATTCAGACACATTCAAATATTTTTTTTGGTCACACAAGTTGTATAATGAAAGTTGCACCACTTTGCAACTTTGCACTACTTGCATTTGACACTTTTTCCATCAAGTGAAAACTGGACACAACAGGAAAAACACTTTGAGATAACAAAAACCGAGAGAGGTTATTGTAGAGGTGCCCAATGTGATCTCATAGGTTTAGATGGATATTTCGTAAGCACCATGGTTTCCGAGTAATACCCCATCAAAGATTGCTACCCTTTTGTACTTTGAGATTTGATGTTTCCTTGAAATGTATAGTTCCGTACAGGGTGATTGTGCTCTATTTTTTATAGAATTCAGTCGGAAGAAAACTTAACTCCATTTTGGTTTTTGTTTGGTTGGATTTCAAGTGATTTTGTGCATTTTAGAAGCCAATTAATGAGGGTCGGTCGGTATACCCTGTTTTAAGGGTTTTGAGTGCATTAAAATGTCATATTAAGCCTTTCACCCACTGTATGCTTCTATAACTTGATGGAAAGGCTTATTTAGGGTTATAAAATATGTGTGCAAATTTTTGTGCACAAGGGAGGAAAATAGAGGGTTTTTAGGTGATGCCCTAGATGTCAAATGGTGCATTTTTAGTGGAAAATGGTGGTTTATTGCTAGGGTTTGAAGAAATCTTTGGGGGCAGTGATATCTCTTGAACTTTTAAGCTTGTGCAAACCTTTTTGAAGGTGTTTCAGGCTTTCGTTGGCTGTGGGAAGGTTTGGAGTATTCGTTTTCAATAAACCGTTTCCTAACTTGTGAAAGAAGAGGGTTTTGGGGTTTGTTATGTTAGAGGGATTATTGATGCAATTCAAGGTGGAGGAACTCTTTTCAACATCAAATAATCAATTCTCAAACAATGAACCCAATCTTTGATCACTAAAACACCCAGTTTCTCAAAACACACTCAAAAGGCTTCTAGCCTTCAATATTCAACAAATGAAGTTATCCTACTACTAAGGCAATACAAAGGCCAACAAATCATCACTAGAGACTTACCATAGTCCTACTACAAGATTCAAAAAAGATCCCCATAAGTTTCTTTGTGCCATCATGGAGAACCAACAAACTGACCTACTAAAAGGCTACTAGAATTACCCCACTTTTCCAAACAAAGTACCTTTTAAACTTCTTGTAATCACACAATCCCTTGGACATTCACTAATTGTGAGTCAAAACATAAAATTAACTAATCATTACACCAACACAAGGTTTCGAGGGTGCTATCCCAACAAACCCTCCTTTTTCATGCATAAAACTAGGGTTTTACTAGATCTACCATAAACTAAGCTTTCCAAACTTTGAAATTGTTTCCAACACACCTGTTTAGGTCTGCATAGACATTCTTTGCCATTACCAAGCCAAATCCTTCTAAATCCCCTTTACAATTAGATTACACTTTTCACATGACCCATTCCACAAGAAACAGTGGAAACATAAAGTGGAATGGGTCAAATCCACATTTTATTAGACCCTCAATAAGCAAATGGTGTTAAATCAGGGGAGTAGCAGAGTACTAAAGAGAACTCACTCACTATTTTGTCTTGGAACCTCCAAAATGATGTAAACTAAAGCTACTTCACACTACCACACAATGCAAAAGGTTTCAAAGCAAGAAGGACCTGTATGGGTCTGTACAAGGGAAAGAAAGTTCAAAAAACTCAGCAAAATACTGAGAAAGCATTGTTTTCAGTTTTGAATTTCTTTTATCAACAAAATTGCATTGTCTCTGAGCCTTCGAGAGGCTTTAAATAGCTTTTACAAATGATTCTACATCTTTCCAATTGTGCCTAACTATTGTTTTTGTAAATAACATGACTTACTACATTATAAATCAATTGGTCTAATATGACCTTATTCAATTGACAAAACTCAAAACACAAAACTAACTTAAGACTTCCATGAACCAAATTTGCTCAATAACCTTGGTGCCCCTACACCAAATTTCAATATTTTAGTAAATCTCATTACAAGTAAATCTTATTACAATGCCTTAGGTACTCTATTCTCACAGATAATTTACAATGTCACTCATACATTCGAGATTCTCTTATAATGTCTACGTCATAGGTTCTCATTATGAGGTTAACTTCAAATGAGTAACTTGAGATTCCCTCACAAAGCTTCACACACTCTTTTATAATGGTTTCAAATCAAAATTGAGATTTGTCAAGATCATCAAAATAAGGATGTTTGATTGCTTTTTTGGCTGAGATTCTCTTTGATAGCTCATAAATAAGAATTTTATGCAAGGAGAGACCAATCATTTTTTAGTAGTTTAGTTACAGATACACAAAATAAAAGAAGAAAAGAAACAACATCCAAAATGGAAATGAAATGAAAATAGATGGAAGTAATTTACAGATAGGCATGGCAGTCTCTCAACTTAAACACTCTTGGTCATACATCTTCACTGGGAGTTCCAAGATACCTATTGCACACAACACCTCTCATCAATAGAATATCTTGAAATTTTAAATGCTCTTATAATGTCTACATCATAGGTGCTCATGATAAGGCTAACTTCAAATGAATAACTTGAAATTCCCTCACCAAGCTTCGCACACACTTTTGTAATGGCTTAAAATCATAATTAAGATTTGTCAAGATCATCAAAATAAGGATGTTGCATTGCTTTTCTAGCTGAGATTCTCTTGGATGGCTCATAAATCTACATTTTCTGCAAATGACACCAATCAATGTTTACCAGGTTACTTACAAATACACACAGTAAAATAAGATGATAGCATTGGCATCAAACAAATTAACATGCATACAAGTATAAATTAATAAGAACCATTGTGCATATACTTACGAATTAATTCAATGAACCATATGGGTCTGATCTACTCTTTATTTTGTCAAGTATTGCCTCATGGTCAGACTCACAGACCTTCCACAAGGTATTGTTCAAAGGTCTACCCCCATATTTGGTCAAACGAACATTGGATGCCATGACAAGGTTTAAGCAATGAAGAATCTTACGATATGTGTCAAAGTTCTGAAATAGCCACTATTTAACACTCTTATGTGGGTACCTTCTAAGCCACGTTCTAGTAACAACAACTAAGCCTGTAGGGTATTTGATGTTTTCTCCATCTATAATTGTGGCTTCCAATTTCTCTTTGGCCTCAACACAACGACACAAGTAATAGTATGTTCCCTCTTCATTGTCTTCATCTACAATAATTGCATAAACATGCCCTGCATTGATATGTGCAACAAATCACTTGAAATTAGTCGACATTACCAATACAGTACAAAGTTAGATAACAATATGGAATTTCAAAAACTAAGCAAGTAGATATATTACTTGGTTCAGCTAGATCTAATACGTGGTCAAAATTAACTGATGATTCCATCTATGTTAGTTCGAATGCCGTCAGAGGCCGATACATGTGAAGTGGGCTAAGATAACTTGTCAGCCATTTGTCAACCCACTCCCCTAAATCACAATAATTCTAGGCTTGCATTGTACATGAAGAACAAAAGCATTCCATCTTACGTGTATCGATACTCCATGAACCTGCATTTGAGCTAAGTAAAGAGTGTAGCTCACTCGATCTTGTTAGTGTACCAAAAACCTCATATGGTGCAATGTTAGTATCATCCATCAACCAAAAAAATCTATGAACTAAAGAAATACCTTCATTACCTAGACCCATCGAAGCATTACACCACTCAACGATTGATCTTGCATCTAACAACTTTGCACTATCTTTATAACTTAACTCTTCTTGTGCTAATGCTCTTTTTATGCATGCTCCTACACCATCATGCTCCCCCTTTCCATGCCCGGCCTCACAAAAGTTCCACATATGTTGAACACCTATAGTGAGATGCATCTTGGACAACCAGTAGAACATGCACGTGTTCTTGAACTGTGTTGCACAGTTATCTAACCATATTATATGTTGATTGTATGTTATGCCCCTCTGAGCCAAATCACTGTAGAACATCTAGAAGCAACCTTGCATGAAATCTAGATAATGTGAGTGATCATCATTAATATAAAAGTGATATTCCCTCAATACCTTCCTTTGGTCCTTTGTACTACTAGCTGTGAGAATGAATGCTATGTGCACAGATATCGAAACCTGTGTGGAGTTGTAATACTGTGATTGCACCTCACGTTGTGGCTGTAGAGTGTAGTTCTCTACAAAGTCAACCATGGAAACTATGCTACCAACTGCAAAGGTTTCCTTGCATAGCTAGAATTGTGTATCTAGCCATCAGGCTCTATGGGTATGCCTTGCATACTCATACACTATATTGACACAAAACATGGACATAAAATGATACACTGGAATCTTCTGAATAACCAAATCACACATTTTTGCTTGAGACCCATCTTTTGTAACATATGCCACTATTTTATACTTCCCGAACTCTACTAATTTCTATCCCACCTCATATGTGCTTTCCATATGTTGACATACTAGCATTCGTTGCATGCCACCGCAATGCTCGCATGATCCATCCAAGCATGTTGTCTTGTAGAATATTTGGCCATTCTCTATTTCACATAATTTTTTTGATAAGAACTCTCTTGAATATTTTGGTGGGGATTCTATGCCAAAATCCTACAAAACATTGTTAGTATGAAAATCTAAACATATAGAACAATAAACATCATAATGGTTAGAGAATTCAATATGTAGTCTACAACAACAAGTAGTGTGTTTGTGACTTCTTGAAATAAAAAGGTTTAAGAATTTCAAAAAATCTTTGAGAAATACTAATTTGAGGATAGTCATTTTGAAATTTACAAAAAAAATTGGGTTTGAGTCGTATCCAAAAAATTCTTTGGATGTGGCTCACGGTTCCAACTACTGATTCTCCTTCTTACGACATCCCTTTGGTTCAAAGATGGCCTTGTATTATTATTCCAATACTCTTCAATTAGTTTTCTCAATGCTTCAACAACTTTTGAATCTTTTTGTGGCAGTCTCCCTGAGAATTCCCATAATTCATTTGAATCGGTGCCCTCAATTCTTTGCCCCCTTTGAACGGATTTTGATAAAAAATTTCTACTAATTCTCATTTGTTCACTTGTATTTTTAATGAGACGAGCTCTCTTTGTTTGATAGCTTACAAAATTCAATGTAATGACATGTCGGGTAACATTACTATCCTTTGAGTGTGAGGTCTTACCCACACTCTCATAAGCATCCATTAGATTCTTCACAATAGTGTTTTCACTTGATGCATTTGATGTTCTCAACCCAAGAGTCTTAATGATGTTTCTATACTTTAAACTCCACATCATTTCAACAAATAGTTGACATCTTGCGGTCTCATTTAGCCTTTTAAAGAATAATTTCCAAATATTATCAACATATCTTCTACAAGAGCATGTTGAAATCTTACCTTCCACGTGCTACAAAATATCCTCATCAATATTAATCAAATACTTTGGCTTTCTATGCAAAATCCTAGGTGTTGTTCTCCTAGGTACATACATCTCAACATTATCAATTTCATCAATATTTAATTGGGGTGGGCTAGATTGCGTACCTTCGATAAAAGGTGGAGTAGAAGACATACCTTGAGGTTCACATGGGGATGATGGCATACCTTCTTCGTCAAATTTGAGTGATGATGTACTCTCAACTTGAGATGTGATGGATGGTGTCCAACCATATTCACTTGTGGTAGATGGTGTCCCTCCATATTCGCTTGTGCTTAATGGTGTCCCTTCGTATTCACTTGTGGTAGAGGGTGTGTCTCCAACTACAGTATTGCATCTGTCCTAGCACAACGCTTTCACATTCATTCCCTTTGTGTTGCCAATTTTTATTCACTTTTTCACGGTTGAGGTTCCTCTTCAATTGGCTTGTTTTCATCAATCGTTTCCAATTTATTATTTTCACAATATGCCATCAACCGTTCTCTCTCCTTTTCTTTGAAGGTTTGGAGCTCTTCATCTGTTAGTTTCTTCCTTGTTTGTTTCTTCGGCATGGCAGATAATTTTACCTATAGCATGGTAATGAGACGAATATTAGTTCCTCAAAAATGTATCCATTAAAATAAATGAAATATATGTCATTCAAGGATTCATAAATAGAAAACATAGGTGATGAGGTAGCTTTACTGATGAGGTAATTTAGAAATATAGATGAAAACCAAAATAGTTTAAATTGGTACTATCAATGTGGGAGGAGTTGGTGCAGGAGCACCATTTAAAGTTGTTAATCCATTTAAGGTTGAATAAGGTCTAGATTATAGTTTTGGAGGAATTTTGTCTTAATAAGGTCTATAAGACAATGTGCTGATGTAATTGATCATTTTTTCAATAGTATTTAGGGGTCTAGGTAGTAGAATTTTCAAAATGTCCAAAAAGTGCTAAGTTGTCAAATTAACAAATAGTGAAGGGCTGTAAAAGTGTATTAAAGAGGAAGAGCAACAGTCACCTCTTTCAAATGTTAGTTTTGGAAGTTGAAGTGGTTTTTTTTAGGAGGTAAACATTATAAAAGGCCATGAGAAACTCGAATGGAGGATGATCCTTGGATTGGAAAGAAGAATTTGAACAATAAAACTCAAAATTTATCCATTTTTTCTGTATTTTCCAGTATAGTAGCAGTTGGTATAGGTTGTACAACATATTTTTGATTCATTTTATTGTTGAATAGAATATTATATTTTTTCTTCTCTCATTTCAATCCATTTTGAGATTTTTCCATTAAGTTTTGTGTGATTTATCTTCAAATTTCTCTAACCGGCTGAAACAGGGTTTCTTGTAAGTTTGTAAACCTCAAACATGTATTAGCCCCATCCCACCTATTGTAAGGATTTTAACTCAGTGGGATGGATTGGAAACAATAGGTTTTTAGTGGATAAATTTTGAACTAGAGCAAGGGAGGTTTGCAAGTGGATTGGGTGTCAAACCCTATGAGGAAATGTTGAGTTTTCCTTAAGAAAAATGAGGTTTTGGTGAGTGTAATTGAGTTTTTGAGTTGGGCAGCATTATTTTATGTTAGATTGAGCATGAGTAGGGTATTTTAGGCTTGTTTGAATAGTTTTCAATTTTTGGAGTTTTTGGAAAGTGCTACTTTCAATAAAACCTAGGGTTTCTAAGCCTAGGGAGAGGGTTTTATGGTTTGGGTGGTAAATGATTGAATTTTTGCAATCTAATGCTGGAATTTGAAGTTTTGACAGATATAAAGTGCTTCCCCAAGGCTTCAGGAGATTTGGACAAGTGTTGAAGGTGGTCCCTTTGTAAAAGTGGGCTAATTTGGGCCCTTAAAAGCATAGAAAACCTGATTTGTGCAGTTTGGTACAAAACAAGCATTGGTGATTGTTGGATATGTTGAAAGGGTCTATAATGGGTCACTGATGTCTATTGTGTTGTGAGTTGAAAGTTTGTGTGAGTGGGATTATACCTGATTGAGTGACTTTGATATGCTACAAGGAACAGTGTGAATTTGTTGAATGGAGAGGTCATGATGAAATTGTAAATTGAAAATTGTGTTTGTAGATTGGAGTTGTGTTTGTGTGTTGCAAGCCTCCCCCTACTACATCAGGAGTATATTCCAATTTTTTAGAGACATGTATGGAAAATTTGGTAGCATAGACAAGGCAATCAGCTGGTTTGTATAACTGTTTGACAAAATACCTCAATGAAAGCTTTGGAAGCATACACAAAGTAAGTCAATTTTAAAATAACAAAATGCCTCAAAGAGATGTGATTTAAAAATGTAATTGGAAAGTGTATAGAATTGTGTAATTTAAAATGTCCATCGACAACCTAAGGTTGTAACATGACAAACAAACAATGATCAACATGGAATATGCAAAACAACAAATGAAAGCAAGCCATAATAGAATAAAAGAAAATATGTAAAGATTTCACATACCTAAAAAAACAAAGTTTCAAATGGAGAAGTTCTACCCAATTATGTAGCCTTTGCTTCTTCTTTCCTCAAACTTCTCAACAATTTGACTTTTTCAAAAGCTTGTTCCCCTCCAAACTTCAATTGTATGTCAGTGATAACTGGAATTCAAACTTGAATTGATAGTATATGCCTTTCTACATGAAAACTTTATTATTTCATGCAAAGGTGGTGGAAAGATCATGAAAAAGGTGGTGGAATCTAAAATTCATGCATGCACACTTCACTCACTCATCAAAAAGCTACTTTTTGTCAGAGCATGCATATAACCAAGATAATATGCAGAATGTGAGCCGACATCACAGGTATATTGTGTTTTTCTTACCATTTTTAGAGCAAGAAAAAACGGGCTCATGTTATAACACACTCACATTATAATGTGAGCACGTTATTAATTGCTAAAATGGTTGTCTCTACTTCTTCAAAGCGCGCTTGTGTTATGAGAAAGTTGATTTTTTTATAGATTCATTTTCTCTCTTTATCTATACCCTCTATCCTAATTCTATCTCTCTCCCTTCTACCCTTATACCTTAATTCTACCTCCCTCTCTCTCTCCCTAAACCCTAAACCCACTCTATCTCCATCTCTCCCTAAACCCTAAACCCACTCTATCTCCCTCTCTCCCATTCTCCCTCTTTCCCACTCTCCCTCTCTCCCTTTCCCTCACTCTCCCTCTCTCTCTCCCTCTCTCTCCCTTCCTCTCTCCCACTTTGTCCCTCTCTCCCTCTCTCCCACTCTCCCTCTCTCCCTCTCTCTCTCCCACTCCCTCCCTCTCTCCCACTTTCTCACTCTCCCTCTCCCTCCCTCTCTCGCACTCTCTCCCTCTCTCCCTTTCTCCCACTCTCTCTTTCTTGCACTCTTTCCCTCTCTCCCTCTCTCTCCCACTCAAAATTCTAGTCTATTTATTGTACTCATTAACTCCAACTCCCACTCTTTCCCACCTGGGCCTTGCAACACCATATGTTTGTCTTTCTCATTTATAAGCTATGAAACAAATGTAGGAGGAATTCCTCAACCCTCAACCCTTATACCCTCTACCCTATACATTAGACTCTCAACCCTAAAACTTCAACCATGTACCCTCACACCATTACCCTAAACCCTAAACCCTCTACCCTCTACCCTACACCATCAACCCTAAACCCTTAAACCCTCTACCCCCCTCTTTCTCACCCTCTCTTTCTTAGGTCACTCCCTCCCACACCCTCTCCCTCTCTCAGGTCTCTCACTCACACTCCCTGTCTTGAAATTCAATCTCCAACAAGTTGTTGAAAATCACTCCAAGGTCTCTCGGGTGTCAGTTCATGACTTGCTTGGAATGTCTTAGTTGTTTTGATGTGATCTTACTGGTAATCATAGGGTAGACTTACAGAAGTTAAGTTGGAGGAGAATTATATCTTCTAACGGAGTTCTTGAGATGGGAAAGTTGGTGCATGATTGCTGCAAGTTCAAACAACAGTCTAGAACTCCTCCTTCAACTTTAGATTTGGCTTTACAATGTGCAATGAACCTTAGCTTAGGCTATTTCTTAAAAAAATGAAAAAGGGAAGGGAAGAGAGAAGGTTCTTAGGCCTGAAACTAGTAGTGAACAGTGATAATAGAGGACCCTACTATGGACAACCTCCCTGAAATTGAGTTCCACTTAACCAGATTACTTCATAGTCTCATGAAACTAGTGCAAGCTTCTAAGGACTGCAGATATTCAACCATTCATTCACCATAATCATGAATAAAAGATAGAAATTTAGTGCAGCTTCTGATTTATGCCTAGACTAACTTTACACAGCTATTTATCATCAATGAACAACAAAAAGTATGCATAAGGAAGGTTGCCAACACACAAAAAAATTCTTCAATACTAATGAACAACATTAACTAATCTACTCATAACTTGCAAAACTCACAAACAACAAAATAAATCTATTCAAATTAACTAAATCTGGGAGAAGAACCATGTAACATGTAATTGAAACTCAAGAATCCACCAAAAGCCAATGAACTTCTATTAAAATTTTAGCAGCATGTCTTTACAACAACTCAACTCTCTCTCTCTTGAAAGTCTCTCCCTCCTACCCCCTCTCCCTCTCTCAAATATCTCTCACTCACTCACTCACTCCTATCTCTCTCCCCTCTACTCTCTACCCTTAACCCTTATACCCTCTACACTAAACCATCAACCATCAACCCTAAACACTTGCACCCTAAACCCTTAAACCCTCTACCCCCTACCCTCAACCCAATACCATAAACCATCAACCCTATAGGTAGCCAACCCTATACCCTCAATTCTCAACCCTCTACCCTATACATTGGACCCTCAAACCTTATATATATATATCCCTCCATCCTATTCTCTCCTTATCTCTATCTTAGATCTCCCTCCATCTCTCTATCCATCCATCCCTCCCTCTCTACCCTAATCCCTCAACCCTAAACCCTCAACCTTTAAACCTTTAAACACTCAACCCTAAACCCTAAACCCTCTACCCTCAACCCTAAACCATCAACCAAAAACCCTTACACCCTAAACCCTTAAACCATATACCCTCTACCCTCAATCCAATACACTAAACCATCAACCCTATAGGTTCTCAATGATATACCCTCAATTCTTTATCTCTCTCTCACTCACTCACTCACTCCTATCTCTCTCCCCTCTACCATTAACCCTCTACCCTCTACCC